>JAINUG010000259.1:0-120288 GCA_029706075.1 Aldrovandia affinis | reverse complement strand
TCCACATACATACATGTATATACATATATATAGTACATGCATACACACATATGATACATACAAGCACATACAATACATAGATCCCCATAAGTATTTATTAATTTGTATCAATTAGAATCTCTTCGGGCTTGTTTTTATTTACTTATTCTAAGAGTTGAAATAATTATTTTCGCTAGCAAAATCTCATTCGATGATTCATTCCATTAAGCCTACTGCCAGCACGCACAATTAAATAAATATAATTTCATTGATTGGGGTAATAAGGCACTTAAAATGTACCTATACATTTTCCCAACACTTTTACGCACTTCCCAATGCATTTAACTTGTCGGTGATGTTTTGCCATGCTTCTTGTCTTGCTCTTGCTGCTGTAGCGGTGTTGGAATTTGCCGTTATTATATTTTTTTCATATGTTTGCATTATCATCTCCATTTCCTTCGCGGTGAAAAAAGTTGTTCTATCTTTTTGTTTCGCTGCCATTGTACAATGAAACTCCGTTAGAAAATCATGGTTTCGATGAACGACGCTTCCCCCTTTTAAAGTAGGATGGGCACGCGCACTTATCCTGATTACTGAAGTCTGGTTCGAGTTAACGAGACTGTTTTGTTAATCAGCCTTTGAGGAACGAGATAGCCGGGTTAATTTAAGCTGGCTAATAGGACATTAGCTCGACTTAATTGAACCACGTGCGAAGAACGGGGCCCTGGCCATCTTATAGACCAGGGGCCTCATTTATAAAAAGTTGCGTAGAAACCATCCTATATTTGATCTAAGATCATTTCTGAAATGTGCGTAAGTGTGATTCAGAGAAACTGAACGTACGCCCAAAAAAAACGTGCGTACGCCACTCCCCAGATGTGAAATCTATAAATCGCAAATGATCTTGAAATTGTGCGTAGCTGAATGGTTTTAGATCTCCGCCTTGTAAACGCCCTAATTAATATCATTAGCATATAAAGGAGCACGAATCAAAACAGAAATGTTCTACTTGATAATGGCGACCTGCAAGAAAAATAATTTTAGCGAGGCGGAAATCGAGGTCCTGTTGGCGGGGTGCAGCTGCGTGCAGGGACGCTGTTTGGGAGCCTTTCTAATGGCTTTACCAGTACAACCAAGTACATGGCCTGGCAGTCTGTAGCCCAGGCTGTGAACGGGGGGCAGCAAAGGTCCCTGAAGGACGTAAATAATTTTTAAACTGATTTTAAACTGAAAATCTATAATAACTCGTTCCCTTCTTATTGCGCGGTTGGCGATATCTTCGAGAAGCAAAGCCATTCTATTTTATAGCCTACAGATTGACCGAAGTGTTTTACACGCGTGGAACCATAATATGTATTAAATACATTTCAAGGATGTGTCAATTATGCTAATTGGGGTCGTTTTGGAAAACCAATGTGTGTTTTTGTTTTGTTTTCCACAAGTAGCTTAGCTTATGTTGTTTTAATTTATTAATAAATGTATTGTGCAAACCATTACGTATAGCATAAGCAATGTGTTCAATCTGGTAATACTACTACTACTACTACTACTAATAATAATAATAATAATAATAATAATAGGCAGCAGACATGTTGGCGCTGTTAGATTTCCGAATACATTTTACATTACATTTACATTTTAAGCATTTAGCAGATGCTCTTATCCAGAGCGACTTACAATATGTACATTAATACATGGTAGGAACAATCATAGCACGCGCAAGAGATCAGTGCAGTAATACAGCAATAAACCATTGCAGGCAGCCGCGTACCATACCTGTAACACTGGGAAGGAAAAGGTTAGTCAATTATTATTTTTAATGGAGTAAGCAGGGGTATATAGTGTTGAGCAAGTAGGCAGTGGTGATGACAATTAGCTAGATGTACAGAATTCAGTGGTAGTGGAGTCTGAAAAGGTGGGTTTTGAGTCTCTCGCGGAAGATCGCAGGTGATTCCGCGGTCCTGGCCGATTGCGGAAGATAATTTCACCAGCGAGGGGTCAGGACAGAGAAGAGACGAGACCGCGAATACCTGCAGTACTCAAACATTGCCACAAGGAAAAGTGCGTACGCCAGGTTGAAACCTGACGTGGAGGTAAGTACTTTTCCACGTCAAAGACTGTTTTTATAAATCTGAACTTTGACGTGGATTTGAGCATACGCACGTTCTAAGATCAAATTTGTGCGTAAGTACGTTTTATAAATGAGGCCCCTGGAGATTAGGACATTCAACTCCTATATAGCTGTTACAGGGACAGTGGCTTCGAAATGTATTCACGTCCTTTCATTCGTTTAGTACTAGACTGCATACAAATACGATAAGCCATCATGACGTAGGGGAGCAAAGCATCCCAGTCAGACTGGTTGGCATTCAAAGTTTGACAGCATTGTGATCACTGTCCTATTCAGTCTCTCAACCAGTCCATCTTACTGGGGATGGTACGGTGTGGTTTGAGTTTTGTGCATCTCAAACAATTCACAAATCTCTTGAAACAGTTGGGATTCAAAATTTCTCCCCTGGTCTGTATGCACCGTACGTGGTGCCCCAAATCTTAAAATGAACTCGTTCACAAAAACACCTGCGACGGTTTTCGCTTCCTGGTTTACAAGAGGGAAGGCTTCAGCCCATTTAGTAAAGTAGTCCGCTAGTACCAATATATAGCGATTACCTTTATCTGAACATGGCAATGGGCCCAGTATATCTAAAGCAACCCGCTCAAAAGGACGAGATGTTATCATGGTCTGCAAAGGGGCCCTAGGAGCTGGCCCGGTGATTTTATTAGCTGCACAGTCATGGCATGATTTGCACCATTCCCTAACATCCTGTGTCCACCCAGGCCAATAAAATCGAGACCTGACTCGATCGAGCAGTTTCTCGACTCCAAGATGGCCACCCGTCCTACAGTTATGCAAACTATGCAAGATGAAAGGCACCAAAACTCTCTGTCCTCCCCCCATCTACTCCACTCCCCTTATACGTCAGGACATCCATATCTAAATATAGCACAATAGGGTTTCAACTCAGCACTAGATTGTGTTAGGTTCACGAATTCAGAATGTCTTTAAAGAGTATAGAGAACACCCGCACCAAATGAGAGACAGAACAACCAAACAAAATCAAGCAGAGTTTATTTAATGCAATGCATTCAACTTCCCATCAATGTCTCCCTGTCAGACAAAGAACAACCCTTTTCTTGCAGATTTCTTTCTTATACATAATAATTTCCATGTCAGATGCATTAGCCTCACCCATATATCAGTCACAAGACAGTTATTTTCCCCATCTCTGAGAGAACCTCGTATGAGTCTAATCTTTTGGCAAGGCACACTGCCCTTGACTGTGGCGGTTAGCTAGCTCACTGCAAAACAGTTCTAAAAAACAGACAGCTTGCCGCCTATCTCTTTTGGCACAGCTCCACAACGTGTGTGAGCGTGAGAAGTGACTCAAAAACAATTCCCAAACACAGAATTTCTCTATCAATCCCTCCTTTTTATGATTTTATCCCGTATAGTCATAAAACATTTAGAATCTCTTCTAACATCTATCCCCAGCCATTCTATAGTATAGTGTTTAGGCTGGAGACCACCGCTGCCACCATTTCACATTTTGAACAGCATAGCAAGTTTATTTCAATGCAGAAGCTTAAACATCTTTAAACAAGTTTTTCAAGGCAATGGCAGTATCGTCATAGTCTGGAGGATCAATTATCTCTTCATTCCCAGAGTCAGATTGTCCTTCTTCAGAATCTAGGTTGTCATACTCAACAGTCACTAGGTCTTTTTGTTGGGCCAGGGCTAACTTCTTAAGACCTTCCATAGCTTGATCTATGGTTTTACCATCCGCATCATTATCAGGTATGTAGGTACAACACGCAGTTCCAATTATGTGGCATATTCCTCCCTTGGAGGCAGTCATGAGGTCCAGGACCATACGATTTTGAATTGTCATTAATCTAAGTGCAGTTAACTCGTTTTTTATACTCTCGGTTGCATTCAGTGTAAAATTGATCAATGCACTCAGGCGGTAGTTTATTGTCTCTACCCTTAACATTAATTTGCCCACTTTGTTCCCTGTACTCCAAAGTTTGTGATCTTTTGGAACATTACTTCCCCATATTGCATCATGCTTATCCTCTAAGGATCTTTTTGCACGACCCTATATTTCAGAACTTATTATCCATGTATGGTCAGTCAGCATCACATATGCACAAGTTCCGTGCCACTTCTTAGGCAGAGCTATGTACACATTGTGTCCGCAAAGCCAGTACCAACCCATCCACTGCCCTAGTGCCGTTTTCTGTAGGCGCTAACGTGGAACACCTTGTCCCATTTAAGGGCGTTCCGGTGGTTCTATTCTTACAGTGGGAGTACACTGTCCCATTGCATTGGGATGTGTCCCCCACCGGAACTGTTCCATTCCCTCGTACACAATTTACAAAGGTCTTATGCGGGGTATATGGTACTACCATAATGGGCATAGTCAAATTTTGTGGTGAGGTTTGTAATAAACCTTGTTGATCAGTGCAATTTATTCCCATCAATATATTCGTAGCAGTTAGCCTGGTTGTGATTTTGTGGGTTGGGTCAAAGTATTTAAGTGTTCCTGTATGAGTTGAGAGCCCTATGGCACATGCTACAGTCCAGGACACATTTAATCCAATTCCCGGGGGTTGGTCCACAGTCACCCTTGGTGCTGCGGATGATGCAGGTAGATATGTGCATACGTAGCAGTTGGTCTTGTTTATGCTATGTGCTGTGCGATTAGCATACCGCCACCATGCGTTAGTTGCATATACATGTGGTGGTTTGTCATTAACCTCTTCATATTCGTGTGCTTTTACAAATCTCTTCCCTCTTATTGGTGTTCCGACTACCGTGATTATCATCAATATAGTCAAAGACCCCACTGCCCGCCACTGGAGGTTCGCCATAGCGGTGTCTAAATCTCAGTAAGAGGGTTGTTTGCTTCACCGGTTTTGAGACAGGTGTGTTCTATATTTCACACCTCCCTTTGTAGCCGGACAACTCCCTTCTGAGCACAACTCTTTTAGGTACCTACTCACCCTTTGTTACCTTTTTACAGTGGGACAGATGCACCCAGGTGGATCGCTCAGCAATCTTTACTGCTGTTGGAGTTGTTAGTAGCACCTGATATGGCCCTTTCCACTTTGGTTGATGCCACGCCTTGTGCCTTGGATCTTTAATCAGTACCCAGTCCCCGACCTGCAGCTTTTCTTCTGGTATTCCAGCTGTAAGAGTTTGCACATTTCTTGTTTATTAGATAACATTTTCTTCATATAGTCTGCCAATGTGGGATTATCCTCTGATGTTTTATCTCCAAACTGAGGTAGGTGATAGGTGTCACTATATCATTTTTTAGGTATTCCCCACCTAAGTATTATTTCTCTACAAATTATTTTTGCCACAGTTTGTGTATCAATGTTTGAGGTAGGGTATGCTTCTACCCAACCTGAGAATGGGTCAATCATTACTAAGCAGCTCTTTTTCCCCTCACTTGGCGTTTTTTAATTTCTTTTATTTTTTTACATTTAACCTTTATTTAACCAGGCAAGCCATTAAGAAGGTGAGGTGGATGAAATCCATCATCCAAGATTCAAATGGTCCTGAGGGAAGAGGTATTTTCCCTGGTGTTGGTTTAAGACCTCCCTGTCGGTTGTTCCGTAAGCATGTTAAACACCTTTTACAAAAAAAAAATTGTGAAGGTCGTAAATCCAAACGTTGTATAACGTTTGTTAACCATAGCTACCATCCCTCCTCTTGAGACATGGCATATGCCATGACTAAACTCTGCAGCTATGGTAAACAAAGATCTCGGTAATACAGGTTTCTTTTCTTTTTTAGATTCTTCGCTGTCTACAGCGAATGCGTCATTTTTTAAATTTATTTTGAGCCCAGAGTGTTTGCGGAACATCATATAATACCTAAGTATTTATCTGATGTAAACTAGGGTGGTCATCGGAAAGAGCTAGCAGCGTGCTGTATGGTTCAAATTGCAGTTGTGTATGCACACAGCGTTGTACAAGCACAGTAGCAAAGAATGGTATTTTTACAACCTTGGATTTCTGTCTGCACTCCCTATCAGGCTGCATTTCTCTAACCCAAGAACCCACATCTTCCCATTCACATTGGGGGTCATTTTCGATAATGAAATAAACGAACTGTTCTCGGCTGCCTGATTTGTTCAAATAATCATTTCTACTCTTCACTCAGGTTTACTAGAATTCCAGTAAATTTCGAAATGTTTTCCACTATATATGGTGCCTAAACATCTCGTTTCATTTATTTGCGGCATGTTCCAGAAACACTCATTTTCTAAATGTCTAGTCAGGGATGAGAAGAGAGCAATGCAATGAAAATTATCTGGGGCGGTCTGATTGGACGGAATACATTCACACAATTATTTTGTCATCTATCAACTCCCATGTATAATACCAATATATCAATTGTATAGGATTCCCAAAACTATTTCCAATAGTACCTATACAGGTGACGTGACTGACAACCCATTTTCGTCACATTCAATAGTCATTTTTAATTTTAATTTTAAATTTGATAACGATGCCCTAGGCAACACAGACACTTTGTATCACAGACCATGAAGCACCGCTGTCAATCAAAAATATATTGACTTACCCATGACTAGAAGGTTCATTCTTTGGCTGTCCTGTGGTTGCTAACTATAATTTTAAAAACAGATTTTGTATTCTGTGTATGGGGTGCGTGTTTTCCTGTCTTTCCCCCCTCTCATCCTTTGGTCTTCCCTAGCCGTTCGCTCGAAGTGAATAGCATGTTCTATTATCACTTGCAATCAGCACATTGCCCACGTAATTACATGCCTTTTAATTAACATTGTTAATGCAGGAGTGAGGCCGTTCAGGAACGCATTTTTCAGCTGTTGTTCATAAACCCCATCGTTATTATTTGCAGGTGGTTCAAGACCACTGTTAGCATTAAACACTTTTTTAAGACGGGTTAGGTACGCCATTACCATTTCGTTTTTATTTTGCACACAGTCCGAAATTTTTACGTAATCACAGCGTCCTCAGAAAAGAGTAACCCTTGTTAATAATTGATCCATATTTAATATTTTATATAATAACTTGGTTCCATATTTCTTTTGCTTTGCTTTATCGCCTTGAGCTTTATCTCTAATTGCATTCACAAGCTTGCCACATTGCGGGATCTTCAACTTCCCATCAAACCCAAACTTTTCTTTCCACATGCCAACCCAATCTCCTGCCCCCGTAAACCTCGATTCCATTTCCCTTGAATCCTGAGACAGGTAAACTTCACCATCACTTTCTTTCTTACAACAACAACAACAACCGCCTTTGCTCTTACACTTTCCATGGTCACACCTATGTTCTGTCACTCACTTTTATGACAAGGCTCTAGGTTCAATATCACACTTTTATCTTTAAATAGAACTCGGAAAAATCCCGTCACTCACCGCGCTTCCAGAGGAACGTTAGTCTATCTGGCCTCGCTACTTATCCAAAGATCCTGCGCGATCTGGACCGAGGTCTTTCAAAACTTGTCCCAGACAAGCCCCGTGCACAGTTTCAGACGTCACGCCATTCCTTTGCGCCAGTGCGGTGAGATATTGGGATCCCGGTACGAGCCCCCAGTTTGTTAGGTTCACGATTTCAGAATGTCTTTAAAGAGCATAGAGAACACCCGCACCAAATGAGAGAGAACAACCAAACAAAATCAAGCAGAGTTTATTTAATGCAATGCATTCAACTTCCCATCAATGTCTCCCTGTCAGACAAACAACAACTCTTTTCCTGCAGATTTCTTTCTTATACATAATAATTTCCATGTCAGATGCATTAGCCTCGCCCATATATCAGTCACAAGACAGTTATTTTCCCTATCTCTGAGAGAACCTCGTATGAGTCTAATCTTTTGGCAAGGCACACTACCCTTGAGACTGTGGCGGTTAGCTAGCTCACTGCAAAACAGTTCTAAAAAACAGACAGCTTGCCGCCTATCTCTTTTGGCACAGCTCCACACCTTGTGCGAGCGTGAGAAGTGACTCAAAAACAATTCCCAAACACAGAATTTCTCTATCAATTGTAGTTCAGCAGCATCCCTTGGGCAGCCCTGAACTTTAAGTGAAATGAGCTGCCGCAAAGCACGATCACGCTGCCTACTATACAAGCTCCCGTCAATATTGTCAGATGTGTCCACCACAGTGACCACTTGGCAACCGGCTGCACGGCGAGACAAAACGTCTGCATTGGTATGTTGTTTACCCGGTCTGTGCTGAATGCAATACTGAAAAGAGGACAATTGTTCCAACCATCTGGCAACTTGACCCCTCCGGTTCTTTAAAATTATGTAGCCACCGCAATGAATTATGATCAGTCCTCAACAAAAACTCACGGCCTAATAAATAATGCCGGAAATAATGTGTAAATGCAACCACGGATAGCAATTATTTCCTGGTAGTAGCATAATTTCACTCAGTCCGGGAGAGGGACCTGCTAGCATAGGCAACAACCCTTTCTTTGTCACCATGCATCTGGGAGAGCACAGCTCCTATACCCTGATCACTTGCATCCGTATCTAGAATGAATTTTTTTGTAGGATCAGGATATGCTAATATGGGTGCAGTAATCCGCTTCAAGGTCTCAAAAGCTTCCTTGCAGACATTGTTCCACTGAAAATGGACCTTTTCAGTCAGCTTGTGTAGGGGCTGTGCTATTGACCCAAAATCAGCGATGAATCACCTATAATAGGAAGCTAAGCCAATAAAGCTTCTGACCTCTCCAACAGTAGTTGGGGTAGGCCATGACCTGACCGTCTCAGCTTTGGCGGGATCAGTCGCCACACCTTCTGCTGAGATAACATGACCAAAATAGTTGACCCTCCTTGAGAATAAAGTGCATTTAGCAGGTTTAACCTTCAATTGAGCAGATTTTAATCTCCCCAGTACTTCTCCTAGCCGTGATACATGCTCCTCAAAGGTTCGCCCAAACACAATAATATCATCAAGATATACAAGGCATGTCATCCACTGTAGGTCAGCTAGAACAAGCTCCATAAGCCTTTGAAAAGTACTTGGGGCATTACAAAAACCATATGGGAGAACACTGAATAAAAATTAAAAAAACGTGCTTAGTCACAAAGGCCGTCTTCTCGCGATGGCGGGGGTCTAACTCAACCTGCCAGTAACCACTGGCCAGGTTGAGTGTGGAGAACCATTTTGATGCACCCAAGGTATCCAGGGTGTCATCAATTCGGGGGAGGGGCTATGCATCTTTAACAGTCACCTCATTAAGGCGCCGGTAATCAACACAAAACCGCAATCCCCCGTCTTTCTTTCTCACCATAACCACTGGGGCCCACGGACTCTGGGAGGGCCGAATGACTCCCTGAGAGTGCATTTGTTCTAAGTGGGCCTCTACTTCTTTTTCAAAATGAACTGGAATTTTTCGAGGATTCATCTTCACCGGTCTATTCTGCCCAGTTTCAATCTGATGGTAGGCTACCTGGGTGCGACCTAAATCGGTGTCACCAGTGCTAAATACAGACAGATTATTGCCAAGCATCCCCTTGGCTGTTATGAGTTGCCCCTCAGTTAACTCTCTCTCACCTAATTGCATGGCTGATGCAAGGGTTTCCACTGTCCAGCAACCTGTGCCCCTTGATGGCTCAAAAGCCGGTGATTCCTGAACGATGGTCACACCCACCTCAAAACGGCCAACATTGGTGCCTTTATGCAGCACCACTGGCTCAGAGGACACGTTAACTGCACGGAGGGGGATACGGTTGACACGAGGAGTAGTTATGACTCTGGCTACTAGTAAATCATACCTATTGGTCAGGGCGTCAACTGGCTCAAACATACCCGTACTGGGTCCTTCACAGACACCTTCAATTTTCCCCTCTAATATAACTTCAGATCGGGCAGGCAAAATTACATCATCCGCAAGGGTTACTCGGCATACATGGTCCTCACTTAAGACACACACTAGGGGGAGCTCTTTCCCCAGAAGCTTACACTGCTGGTTGGCAACATCAACCACAGCCTGATACCTAATGAGGAAATCTGTTCCCAGAATGGCTTCTTGGGAAGGGGAATCTACCACAAGGAAGTTACAGGCTAAGGTTAGATGGTGAACCTCACAAAAAGTGCTCCAGATGCCCAATACCCCCAATGTGCTGCCATTAGCTGCCCTCACACTACCTTTATAAGGGGTCGTTTCACACACCTTGGGCCCTAATACGTCATGGGTGGGCATTTGGCCCGCTACTGCCACCCGCTGGCGTTTCCCTGTACATAAGGACAGTCTCTGCGCAAGTGGCGATTACAACCACACAACAAGCTCTACTCAGTACGTCAGAGGTGGGTCTTTCCCACCCCCTACTGGGTGGGGGGAAATTAAACCTGGTATCCTTCCCTCCGTTTGGCCTATTGGCTATGGCCCGCAATTCACACACTTCTTGTTGCAACTTATGCAGCTCTACTTGCATACTTAGTGCAGTGGCATTAACTTGAGCTTCGTCTGAAAGCATATTTAAAACAGCCACAGTTTATTTTCCAAGGTTTTAATCTGTTTGAGTTCGGAAGCCAACTCATAGCAGCTTCCAGATTTATGGGCTTGGCACTCCTGAGCTGCATCCTTATATCACCACTCCCAATTTTCGCTATATACTGATCCTTGGCAAGCATATCTCGGGTGGGTAAATCAACAGAAGGGTAAGCTTTATCAGCGAATCTTCGGATGATATTACCAAAATCCACGCTCTCTACTATGCAACTCTGCACGCTTCCAATCGACTTGATTGCATGGCCCCAGGTGTCTCCCCATAGCCGCCCGTAAAGATGCATACATGTACTGCGAGCCTCGGGAGCTAGTCCCCAGTATATTTCCCTAGCTTTACCAACAAATAATAATGCCATCATTTTAAGCTTTCTGCCATCACTCCACCCATTAACCTCACTAGCCATATCAAACTGATCAGCCCAATCATCCCATTCCCTATCTTTGCCTGAGAAATGATCAGGCATGAATAGCAGGTGCGGTAAGACTGATGTACGTTGCGGGGTGGTAGGGGGCGGTGGGGGCGGAACCGTAATTGATAAGCCTTGGCTACTCCCCGCTGAATTTCCCAAATCCTGCATTGTGTCCACACTCTCAAATCCCTCTGCTGCCGCCAATGTAACACACCGATTATTTTAGAACAATGGAGAGATGCGTCTAGGCAAGCAGTTTAGTCAATATACAAAAGGCTTTATTAGATAAAAGGATACATGATACACACACACATGTATACATACACAATACGCAGGCCGAGGCGGCTTACTAAATTACTTCGCTTTGCCTCAACTATGGGCCTCATCAAGCAGCTAGGGGTGGAGACTGGCCGTTAACCCTGGCCAAAGGGCTAAGCTGTCCCCTGACCGATAAAACACTAAAATAAGGATCTTGCTACGTGCAGTCGTCAAGCTAAAATACTAGGGTACAACTACAAAAGAGCAATCTGAATGACTCAAAGCAGGTAACGCAGAACACTTATCTTTGCACTCCGCGGAATCCAGTCTCTGTGCAAGTCCGTGATCTCCACAACCCTTTTCCACAAATGGCAGCGCTCCTAACCGTCTTCAGTCTCCGCGCACCCCTTCACCTCACAAAGAGTCCCGCTTTTATTAGTCCCGTCCTGCTGTCTTGCAGGGCAATTAGTCCAGTCAGGTGCACTTGGTTAGGCATCCATCCAGGTGCGCTAAATTAGGCTATGTGGCATGGCAGGTAAACTATGTGGGCGTGGCAGATAAACTCCGTTCATCACAGTACCATGACGGTAGGTGTATGTGTAAATAGTGTCCCCTCTGTGCGTTTATAATATTTCTGTGTGCTTCTTGGAGCTTAAATTTATGTTTTAAGTATTTAAGTTTTTTCAACATTCTAACTGTTTCCAACAGGAACAAACTCACACGCATTACACACAATGCCTCCAAAATTATTGGCCTCCCCACCCCCAACCTCTCAGACCTCAACAGCAGAGCCATTACACGCAGAGCACGTACCATTGCACATGACCCCAGCCACCCCCTCAACCCATTCTTCACACTACTTCCATCAGGTCGCAGATACAGAACCCTTGCCTGGAAACGGGCACGCTTTGGCAGGAGTTTTGTCCCCTCTGCCATAGCATCATTAAACAAAATACCTCGGTAAAAATCATGTATAGATGAGTATGACTGTGTATGTTGGAAAAAATGTGGATGTACCCATGTGGGCGTATATTTAATGTATGTATGTAATAGTGGTGTGTATATTTGTATTTATGTAATTTATGTGAGGCTTTCTCTGTACAGACTGTGGCAACAAATTTCCTGAAAAGGACAATAAACAATCTATCTATTTATCTAAATGCGTTGTTGTTAAAAACCAATGAAAGTACCGTTATAATGGAAAAACTATTGTTCCTTAGTCTTGATTCAGCGGTAACCGCTACAATTTGCCTACGTTATCCAACGTATGAACTGCCAGTTCCTCAGAGAACAAGGCGCTTTTGAGTAACTTTTTAGTACTTTTCACACCAAACTGAGCCTCCGAAACCTTTCTTTCAACTTACGGTTTTATGAAATAGACCTTGTAAATAGCTGGTCGGCCATTATTATTTCATTAGTCGTTCCGTGCAAGTGAACAATTTGTCAGCTTATTAAAGCACACAAACAGTTCTTGAAGCATGTGGTAAATCAAATTATGTAATGATTTGAAAAGTTATTCTTTAAATAGTATAAAATATTTTTTTTGTATGTTTTGAACATAAGCGTACACATGCAGATTGTTGGTATGAGAAGCCTCACGTAGCTACAGTGTTTAAGTAATCGACTCTTTGGGAAATATGTTTCCACAAAATATCATTGCTTAAGTAAAAGACTTGAAATCTTACAACATGAAAGATCTGTACTATCCTTTATCAACACAATGCAACAGTTGTTGCCAGATTATTTAGTTGGCAAAAACAAATTGTCTTTTACAATTTAATGTTTTCTATAATTTAGGCCAGTTAAAACATTAAATGTGTCTTCTTGATACAATACTGACAAGCCATTTACAAACAATATTTGAAGCAATCACATTTTAAACCATTTCTGGTTCTCCATTCTCTCTGTAGAGAGAATTTCTTCGTTGGGAGAATTGATTCTCTGACTTGAGCTGCGGTGGCGTTTCAAATATTTTATCCCCTCGTGCAAAGCAGTATGGGTAAACTGAGTGTTTGGCTTTTCGAGCTGTGCATGAGGCGAAAGACTTGCTCGATATGTTTAGAAATAGCCTACTTAAGAGTTTCTGTTGAAATGTATTTATGTCTTTTTTGGAAGAACACCTCCCCTGTATAATTGATCCAACACAACTGATGATGATGACGATGAAAACAAGTCAGAACCATCTAGACCTATTTTTAGAAGAACATGCAACAAGATCATACAACATAAATCACACGTCGGCCAACAAATAGGCCTTTACTATATGTAACCCGCCGGACAGCTGAGCCCTGGCAGTTAACTAATGAAGTTAGTGACAACACCAATCATTTAACAGGTGAGAGATCCTGACCTGGTAAGTATTTCCCCACACAAGGAGGTTCAATTAAATGAACTTAGACAGAGGCTGCAATACAAAAATACAAAATATCTTTATTTGTCTCTTGGCTTGGTTGTCATATTTTTAGAGGCTCACTGGAGACAGAGCATTGGGACACCATAGATTGGCAAGCACAAAACAAATTAAGTGAAAAGAAACCAACTGAAAAGGGGAGATACTACTTCCCTTACTAGAACAGGGAAGAAAGGGGGGATGATGGAGCAAGGCCCAGGAGCACGCTCACCCACAGGAGTCTACACGGTCTGAGCCACCAAAGCACTAAGAGGGATGGCACTAGGACGTCAATCTATAGGGAGTGTGATTATCTTTATGCACAGCAACGTGGGTTGCACCCCGTTATGGGCACTCTTTAGGGGTTGTGATGATCTTGGTGCACTGCAAGGGAAAGTACACCCCTCTAATGGGCAACCGAAACCAGGAGTGAAGGAACAAGCCAGGGGCTGGGACCCTAGTGTCGTACAGGGGCGCAGAGAATGGGGGCCAAGGCTCCTATCTGGGACAAGATTATTTATTTTAAATAATAGTGCATACCTTGTCTTAATGTATGTACAGAGGGCATAGGCTACGTAGTGCACCAGATACTGCAGCTGTGTCTACAGTGAAATAGGAGGATGATTTAACACAATAAAACACACAATAGTATGCATGGACAAACCTTCAAACCGAAACATATCTTAAAGCAACCATGGGCATGGACGCACCTGAGATTAGTTTGTTACAGGCCTGAACCCTTGGCAGTGGCCAATGAGGCCTATGAGGAATAGCAGCGGTGCGCTGTTTACAAACGCAAAGTCTCATTACAAAGGCTATGTATCGTCAGGGACCATCGGTATATAACTTATCACTGCCATTAGCTAATTAGGGTTATGCGAAGCATAAAGGGTATAGTAGCAGAGCGATACATACCTAACAAGAGTGTTAAAAATGAAGTTGCAAACTGATCTCCCCTCCACACAATGCAGCTGCTATAATGCTAGGATATGTTGTACCCTTTAGTGTCCACTTCCAAACCTCGGCTAGTATTTAGTTAAGACATTACCTCATCAAAATGCAACATACCGTTTTGTAAGGCGATGAGTGTGCCTGCTGAGCGCTATGAAAGCCAACCCAGGCAACTGCTACGAGAGAAACGATTGCAACCTACAACGTACAGTTTTCATCAGGGCATGTATATTGCTATACTAACCAGAACTGCTGCCAAAGAATGAGTTAAGCCATTACGGAATTTGCTTTTCCAGCGAGGACAAAGAAACACAGCGAGAGAACACCAAACAATGAATTTGCAGGCTCCTTGATTAGGGGGTGTGGCCGAGCACTGTCACAGGTCATACCTGTTACATATACAAATCAGTTTACAAGCTCCGGTGTGATGTAAACCGTTTCAGACCTGTTCTTTTTTATTGATTGATTTATTTACTTACTTACTATGTATAGTTAGTAAGTGAACTAATGTGTCCGGAATCTTGTATTGATGCGCAAATCAATGCAGTGTTCAATGCAGAAGCACATACAACATTTTTTTAAACATTTATTTAAAATAATTGTATTTTTACAGTTAAGTTATTCTAATGCTGTACACCATGACTGGTTACACAGTGTTGCCAACTCTGTTCATCGTCTAAACGGATAAACCGCAAGAAAGAAAATACTCTATATTAGGTTACGATAATGATGATATAGGAGTACTGTAGTCTTTGGAGGGAGTTTTGTGTTTTGCTTGTGGCGAAAATCATTGCGTATTGAAAAGATCCCTAAGGAATCAGTTCAATCTAGCACTAGATGTCCATGTCTTTGACTGCCTATTTATCTTTCCAAAACCTAAGTTTGACAGTTGTTTAAATGAACGATAAAATGTGTAGGCTATAACTAAGTAATTCAAGATTACTTTTATTAGTGGGTTATTGTCTGTTTAGGGAAGGATCATGCATCCCCATACATGTACCATTTCACCACGATGTATGTTCAATATTGTAATGGGGGGCAGCTAGCTTAAGCCACAGGAATGATAGATGCCCTCCATTTAGTTTGTCTGTAGCATACTAGGTGGTTACATATTCATAGGCCACAGGCTACGAGGTCATCACACGCCCCAGGGGCCCTTGCGGCCAGCTAAACTTAAGAGTGTTCGGATAGTTATGCTCATAAATGTTCATGTATGAAAACCAAGGTGTTTGTTTGACTGAAAGCCCCCCTTTTCCTCATACGAATGATGTGTGTTTGAGAGTGAAGACATCACCGTCACAGGGTGTGTATGCGTTGAGAATGGCGTCCGTGTGATTCTGATGCATGTGGTGTACTTCACCTGGGCTATACGTTTTATTTTAATAAAGAAGTAGTACTGAAAAGGAAAAGCAAAGTCTCTTAACTCTTGATTCCGTGCCGTCCACTGCTACAATATAGGCTACTCAGAGACTTTGATTTGAATGGATTGTAGTGCATGGTTTAGTTCATTTTCAAAACTGAAATTAATCTTTAATGGTGTCATTTTGTGAGGTTAAGATTGTTCATTACTTTATTCAATAATTGTGGCTTATAAAATGAAAAAGTTAATTTAAATGCGCAGTATTGTTTAACTTCGCATTTAAGGGCAAAATACTACAAATATACATCAAGATAATTAATGCGTGTTGAATAACCCCACAGAGGGGACACTATTTACACATACACCTACCATCATGGTACACTGCAAAAAGGATCACATGCATTAACCCTCCATAACAGGGGAGAGAAAGACATTCATACAAACAGCATTCCACAATTATACAAGTATTACAACTTGAACATAGCTAGCTAATAAATCATATTTGATAGTTCACAAAGGCCTATGGGACGTTACCCTAATTAATACGCTACAATTTTATTTCCCTCATAGTTCCAGTTTCTTAAATCATTTGTCTGTTTAATTTGTCCAAAATACATCTCTGTTTAAACCTCGCTCTATTAAAAAACTCACTATAATGAAAAATATAACAATTTATCACTCGGAAACATAGCATATTACTCACAGTTCCTACTGGCACATTTAGAGTTCCCGTAAATGGGCGTGTTAATGAGAACACAAATCATAAGATCTTTACAGATCTTTAACTAATGCTGGAGCTTGAGGACTTGGTGTGGGAATACTGCCACCCCAGCGATGGGGTGGGTATACCAAAATAACAGTGGCCTGACCACGGCTTTGGTTGAGTCCCCTTGCCTGCTGTGGTATAAGCCTAGGCAACCCAGGCTCTGTTGTGGGGATACTGAAGACTGCAACTTCGGTTGAACCCTCAGTTCGGTTCCTCAGCGTGTGACACCAACTGTCAAACATGGAGGAGGAAGTGTGATGGTCTGGGGTTCTTTTGCTGGATCCAGAGATGATGACTTGCACAGAGTGACTGTTAACCCACGTTAACCCATTACTTGTTCCCTGAAAAGGGAAATTTACATTATTTTCCTGTTTTTGGTAACCTAAACTTTCTTTTTTAACCTCTGGCAGTTTACCGCTTACCTTTGTACCATTTCAGGTTATTCACTGGACTTGAACTGCTTAAATTTCAGTAAAAACTGGAAAATGGGGGTGTTATAAAATTTTTGACTGGTAATGTATATATTGTAACACCATGCTGGGTATGTATGTTGGTGTTACGTGGAGTAGTGCAAACCAAGAAACAGTTCAGCCAAATAGATTTAATCAAAGGGGCTGAAAACACAAGAAGGGGGCGAAAGGGAACACAAACAGCTCTTCAAAATTAGACAAAACAGTCAAATCAAACTCAAAGTACCTTTAAACTAAAATGTAGTTATCTTCCACTCTGGTGGAGGTTGTCCCTTATCCCAGGCTTTCAAAACCTGGCTGGTCAAATTTCTTCACAGCCTTCACAGGCTTCTGTTTATTCCACCAGCACATCAAAACCACATCAACTTTTCTCCTCTTCTTGTCTCTTCCTCTTTCTCTCTCTTTCTCTGTTCTCTCTCCTCTTCTCTCCATCTCCTCTTCTCTCTCTCTGCAGGTGAAGACACCACGCCCCTTTTGTTTCCACTTGATAGGTGGTTAGATGGCCACAAGTCGTTTCCTCTTGTGTTACAGGAATGCAGCCAGCAGATGGCACCATTTTACCCATACCCCACCAGCTCTGCCTGCCAGGGCACCACAATATACTGTATATGTATATACAGTTATAAATACATTTTGGCCTCTCGTCAGCGTTAAAATGTTAAAAAGCGTTTTTCCAAGTTATGCCTAAAGACTGAATTATGATTTGCAGTCATTTGCATGTCTGTGCCTATGGCTTAAAGAGTTTATTTTTGCGAGGTTTGATTATGGGCCTATAAAATATGAAGTCCCACCTCAGGGTGATGTCCTTTTTTTAATGAGTCCCCTGGGAGATTGTCCCCCGTCTGTGGGGGGGAGCTCTTTCTCTGGAGGACAGATTTTCTGTTTTTTCGCACATTATGGACAGTAATTCATGATTTAATTTAAGATGTGTCTCACCAAATGTTAATTTTATTTACGAAAGATCATGATGTCATCTCTGATATAATCTCAAATTTTTGCCATATGAGCACTTGCGGATTTGTGACACCATACCATATGCACACTATTCAGTTAACTGTAACAGCAGTGAAATTGTAAAACAAAGTTTAAGAAAAGCAGGGCACAGTGTGACTGCGACCTGAATTTGAGGTTTGAGGTTCAGTGTGTTGAGCAGGAGGTTCAGGAGGTTCAGTGTGCTGTGCAGGATGTTCAGGGGGTTCAGTGTGCTGAGCAGGATGTTCAGTGGGTTCAGTGTGTTGAGCAGGAGGTTCAGGAGGTTCAGTGTGCTGAGCAGGATGTTCAGGGGGTTCAGTGTGCTGAGCAGGAGGTTCAGGGGTTCGGTGTGTTGAGCAGGAGGTTCAGGGGGTTCAGTGTGTTGACCAGGAGGTTCAGTGGGTTCAGTGTGTTGAGCAGGGGGTTGGAATGCTGCCAGTATGTCCTACTCTTAGCTGTCAGGAATGGTACCAGAAAACCAGGCGCGGACCCAGAAATGCAATAATATATTTTATTGCGTAAACAGGCGATGGTCACACAGGAGTAAACAGAGCAATGCAGGGATCCAAAGAATGGTCGGGGACAGGCAGAGTTCGTTCCGGGCTTCAGTAGTATCAGGGGCAGGCAAGGCGTAGTCAGGGGGGCAGGCGAAGGTCGATAACGTGAAAGCAGTCCAGGGAACACAGGGAGGAGCGGGAACAAGACTGAGATATAGACGAACACTGGAGCACAAGCACGAACACAAACACGATGAAACAAAACGCGGGGAAATAGAGAAAACGCTGGAGAGTGTAAGCATACGCAAACGCTTAATTATGGGAAACACGAACACGAGACGTGACACTTAGCCCTAGATTCAATCTAACTACAATTTCACTTTGGCCATATCTTTTGGCGAGGTACTTAAGTATGTGTTTCATTATTTTTCTTGATATGTTCCTGATGTTTTGGTGGTACTTTTTGTTAATGTCAGTGACCGCCATGATTCTCAACATGAGAGGAGCATATCAATGGCAACCTTGAGAGACAAGCTTGGTTTGGTATCATTTTCTTCCATTTTATCTCTTTTGTGATTGTTACATGTCAATTTTATGTCTAGAATTTAGTATTTGTTAAGCCGGAATATCCAATTCAATGTTTATTTCCATGTGGGTGATTATTGTTGAGGCTATCCAGTTTGGAATTAACGTCTTTCAGGTCGCGACCAGATGAGAGCAGAGTTTGTGGTACAAGCAAGCTTGTGAAATGGTAGCGATAATGTTCCATATGTGAGGAGACAGAACGAAACCCTACATATTGGAGGTTCCGATTTAGTATTTGTTAAGGTAGTTGAACCTACGTCTGTAGATGTTGAATGTTTTGTGTAACTGTTGTAACTGATTAAGCCAGCTGTTAATTTTAATTTAATTGTGAGTTGTATATTTTTGGTTGATCCACCAGATTGCTCTGCCTATCAACAAATTTGGTGATTTAATTGATAATTCCTATCCTGTGTAGTAATTATTATATTAAATCAAATAAATATATTTTACATGTAGGATAAGTGAGGGGTTTTAACACGTAATACCACTTGTGTTCAGTATTCAGAGTGCTGAACTTTAAACAAGGGCGTTTGACTGTTAAGGCAACTGGATTTAGGGAATAGACCATTTTTATTCTAACTTCACTGTTCCGACATATATCCTTTAAACAATCCGAAAAAATTTAATGTTTTAGGACAACACCTTGCCATATCTCCCAATACCAAATTAAGATTGTGACAGCCACAAGGCATGAAAAAAGCAAGCGGGTTGAGTCGAAGGATGCGCGCTTACATTTTACATTTTAAGCATTTAGCAGACGCTCTTATCCAGAGCGACTTACAAGATGTACATTAATACATGGTAGGAACAATCATAGTTAGCGCACGAGATCAGTGCAGTAATACAACAAAACTGAAGCTAGTAATCGAAACTAATAAACTGTGGAACAAAAGCAACAAGCTACTAATTAAGCTAACAAAGTAACGAGAGCTGCTACTGCAACAAGTGAAAACAGGCAGCAAACACAGAAAACTACACACGAAGTCTAACGCTGGGTAACCAACACTTACTAGAACGCAACGAGATGACTCTTACTGTGATAGAATGCACACTGCTGAGATTCGGTCAATAACGTGGCCAAGTCCTCCCTGACAACAATACAGACTAATTATCAACTCACAGGTTCCTCCCACTAATCAACTACAGACACGGGTGCTACGCCTGTTAAAACAAAACCCCTTGAACCCCTTGAACCATATTAGCCCCATTGTTGCCCACGACAGTCACCTATATGGAGGCCGATGCCCTAGGGCCTAGGTTGATGCCCTCCAGCTTAGCCAGGAGAGAATCTGTCAGTCCTACAAAGTCTATGAAATGCACCTTAATGCTTACTTCTTGACATGTCATGTTCACAAAACAAAGTGTAAGTGACATTTGTTCCTGATGACTCAGGTCGGGCAGTCAATAATTACAGTTAAGTATTTTGCGGTCCTCACATCATGAAGAATGGAGTTTTTGACATTAGATGGTATCATGGAAATTATTTCATTTTGTATAGAAGGCCCCAAATAACGGTCATGGATTTTTTTGTTTTGAATACGCCGCACATGTTCATGTATGGTGGGATCAAATAATTGCAATAATTTCAATTCCCCCCAAAATCTGTCATTGTTGGGTTCATAAAGTTTCGCATTTGTTCCATGAAATGCTAAATTATTCTCTGCTAAGTATTGCACCGAGGCTAGAATACGAGTCAATACTGCCTGCTAGTGTGCCCTCTCCCTGCCTATTTCTTGTTGTGCCAACTCATCAATTGTTTTATTCCCACAGAATCACTTTTTTGTCTCAATCCATTTTTTGCATTTATAATGTGATCATTGGCTGATTCGTGAAGTTGCAGTTTTTGAACTAAATGCCATCAGTTATTACTGCCATCTTTTGCTAATTTGGTTGTTGTTTTTGAGCTGTACAATGTGCAGCAGAAGCAAAAAACTGCATCAGATTTCTTTGAGTATACAAGTCAGTTTCTTTCAACCTTCTCTCTATTTAGCAATCTCCTACTATACAATTCATCCGAAAAATGCCAGTTTTTTGGGGAAAAGATAGTCTTTGTTAAAAAATGTTGAGACCCCTCTTTCGACTAACAGGTCTATGGTCTTACTGTCCAGATTTTCTGACCAATTGGCAGAGTCATAAATGTCCTCCCCATGAACTGTGGCAGCTGCATTGGGTGCACTTGACTCACTGTCTGGGTCGGCGCTAGCATCCTCTCTAACACTATCTTCCTCATTACCATCCCCCTCAGCTAAGCCAACTTCAGGGGCGTTGTCCTGCTCCTCCTCCTCCTCCTCCTCCTCCACATTTTCTTTATGAATCTATCCAAGGAACCTTTCAATGTTGCATTTAGTTAATCTCTTCTTTTTCTTGTTTATTTTTTCCACTCCTGTGTTGTACTTTCTCAATTTGTCTCGGTCTCTGCTGTTTGAGCTTGCCATTTTGCCGCCTGACTCCACACAACTTAAAGCTAATTTGAAAAACGTAGCTACAGACCAAATGCACTTATGCAGCATATGGATGTAGCTACTTTCCATATAACGTTAACTTGCCAAAAGCTGTTTAGGCTATGTAAATGTATTTGCATGTGTCTGGGTGTGCTTCACAATCTTAGCCTATATATTTAATATATACTGTTTTATATAAAACAAAACAAAAAAGAGCAGATACTGGCACCTCTCTCTGAAAGGCCTGGAGAGTCGCACACCGTTTCAGGACAAGGTGAGAGGATTTTGATAGCCCATTTAAAAATGTGTCTTCTTAAAGGCAACAAGGTTCTCTGATCCAACAACACAGATCACATTCAACATATAATAACCACACTTTAACATAAATTCAATTGTGTTCATTTTCATATATGTAAACTTATACATGCATTCTAGGAGTGAACTGTTTTTCACTTTCGATTAATCAACTACAGTAGTGTTACCTTCAGTACTGTTTCTGCTCTGAATGGCACGGAGGGACATTCCTCACTGAAGACGTTTAAGCAAAAGAGGCCTAAGCTTGAAATGTGCTGTTTTCATAGTGTTTTCACCACTCTGCATTCTGGATAACTCCACACATGCTGCTCAGTTGCATAAATTCAAAGCCAGAACCAATGACCCTTTCCATTTATGTTGATACACACATACATTTGTACACAAATTTCTGTTTTATTTATTTTTTATTCTTAAATGGTATAATAGTAACCAGCACCTGCACTCAATGCTATCGACTCACCCACTTGAACCCACTTGAACTTTGATATAAAAAATGTAGCTTGCAGTACATCCTTAGTGGAAGTGCAGTACCTTCTCTGTTATATTGGCAGGATCATATTGCATATAGAATTTACAAGCGCTTGGGTCAGAATAGTGGCTCTCCCATCGATCAAATTGTATCCGTCTGTGAATGCTTCCTGTTTAGCCATATTTAGATAAATAAGAGAGTGACAGAGTGTCAGTGTAATTTAAATGAGTATAATTTCCGGGAACAATACTTTTCTCAATGCTCTTTCAATAATGGAGCTGAGCGGACCAACAATCTGGCTCTGATCTTACATTACCAATATGTTTGTATGAAATGAAAACCACACTCACACAACGTAGGCAAACTATTTGAAGCCGTTTCAAACAAATCTGGACTTGTCGATCATTATTCAACGCTTATGTTTCTGTGCACTTCTCTAAACACTGAAATGTAAAAACAAGCAGACGATTGTGTTCTTTTTTCGATTCAATTGTTCATTGTGTTCTGTGTGAAAAATTCATTTTAATATGTGGGCATTCAACCTCAGGTATTCATTATATACAGTGGGGAAAATAAGTATTTCACCCCCTGCTGATTTTGTGAGTTTGCCCCCTTACAAAGAAAGGAACGGTCTATAATTTTCATGGTAGGTTCATTTTAACAGTGAGAGACAGAATATTAAAAAAATATTAAATGTTTTATTGAGGAAAATAAGTATTTCACCCCCTAGCAAAACATGACTCAGTACTTGGTGGAGAAACCCTTGTTGGCAAGCACAGCGGTCAGACGTTTCTTGTAGTTGGTCACCAAGTTTGCGCAGATCCCAGGAGGGATTTTGGCCCACTCCTCTTTGCAGATCCTCTCCAAATCCTTAGGGTTTGTAGGTTGTCGCTTGGCAACTCGAAGCTTCAGCTCCCTCCACAGATTCTCTATAGGATTACGGTCCGGAGACTGACTAGGCCACTCCATGACCTTAATGTGCTTCTTCTTGAGCCACTCCTTTGTTGCCTTAGCCGTATGCTTTGGGTCATTGTCATGCTGGAACACCCATCCATGACCCATTTTCAGTGTCCTGGCTGAGGGAAGGAGGTTCTCACCCAAGATTTCCCGGTACATGGCCCCATTCATCCTCCCCTCGATCCGGTGAAGTCGTCCTGTCCCCTTAGCAGAGAAACAGCCCCAAAGCATAATGTTTCCACCGCCATGCTTGACGGTGGGGATGGTGTTCTTGGGGTCCAAGGCAGCTTTTTTCTTCCTCCAAACACGGTGAGTCGAGTTGATGCCAAAGAGCTCGATTTTAGTCTCATCTGACCACAGCACTTTCTCCCAAGCCTCCTCTGAATCATCCAGGTGCTCATTGGCAAACTTCAGACGAGCCTGTACATGTGCCTTCTTGAGCAGGGGGACCTTGCGGGCACTACAGGATTTCAATCCATTACGGCGTAGTGTGTTACCAATGGTCATCTTGGTGACTGTGGTCCCAGCTGCCTTGAGATCATCAACAAGCTCCAGCCGTGTAGTTCTGGGTTGTTCCCTCACCTTTCTCATGATCAGGTTCACTCCACAAGGTGAGATCTTGCGTGGAGCCCCAGACCGAGGGAGATTGATGGTCAATTGGTGTTTCTTCCATTTTCTAATTATCGCACCAACAGTTGACTCCTTCTCACCAAGCTGCTTGCCAATGGTCTTGTAGCCCATTCCAGTCTTGTGCAGGTCTACAATTTTGTCCCTGATGTCCTTAGACAATCTTTGGTCTTGCCCATTGTGGAGAGGTTGGAATCTGATTCATTGATTGATTCTGTGGACAGTTGTCTTTTATACAGGTAACAAGTACTTAATTAGGAGTACTAATTAAGTAAGAGGACTAATCTGTGTGCCTCCTGGTCACATAACCGGTCTGTGGGAGCCAGAATTCTTGCTGGTTGGTAGGGGGTGAAATACTTATTTTCCTCAATAAAACACAAATAAATGTTTAAAATTCATATAATGTGATTTTCTGGGATTTTTTAAATATTCTGTCTCTCACTGTTAAGATGAACCTACCATGAAAATTATAGACCGTTCCTTTCTTTGTAAGGGGGCAAACTCACAAAATCAGCAGGGGGTGAAATACTTATTTTCCCCACTGTACAAGATGTGGCATTTCAGACAAACCCAACACATTTAATAGAGCGATACCTTCAGGATATTGGATCAGTTTTATATTGTGCAATATACTGTTATTTTTTAATGATTTGCTGTCCACTGCCTTTTGTTTTTGTAGCAATACGGATTAATTCTCTCAAGGAATAATATGCCTGTGTTCATCTAATTTCATGCTCCCATCATTTTGTGATAGTTCACAATCTCTGCTGCAGGCCCCAATTTCTCTTAATCAAACACACCAGTACCACCGGCACATCAGACCTAAGCCCATCACACATCATACTTCCATCCTCCTCTATACCTCCTCCATCATTTGAACTTTGATAGCAAAAGTGTAGCTTGCAATATGTCCTTAGTGGTACGTTTTCTGTTATACTGAAACACTTTGTTTCCTCTCATCCAGTGGGCCTCATTAGCCACAATCCCATTGACTGCAGGTCATAGTTCACCATAAGAACCCAATACAGAAAGTTGTTTCTGTACTTCCCCTGTTTCAGTTATGCCAAACAGTTCTGCAACTTGTTCTTCTGCCTGTGCCAGAATTGTAGGGCTTTCAAAATGAATCATGACATAAAAAAAGAAATCAAAATGGCCAGACAAATTATGGGTAAGACTGTGCCACAGTTGCCTCAAATAGCCTGACACAGCATTTAGCTCCCTTATTCCCCATGGGGGTCTTCAGAGGATATCACTGCACAGCACGCATTTCATCGTAATAAGTTATTGATTCTCAGGGCGAGTGTATTTCCCCCTTGGCATTTTAAGAGGTAGCGTAGTTTCCGTCACAGAGCTACTGAGGCGGGGGAAGAGCGCCCGGAGGCCACTCGTAACTCTGATAAGATGGATGACTTCAGGGAGCCAACATTCTGCACTCCCCTGTTCCTCGATGCTGAATCCCAAACACTGAAGGATGCAGCACCAACTTCCCATTTTTATGGAAGGCGAGTAAAACCAAAACCACGGGTGCTGTTAATCACAAGTAAAAAATAGTTGCCAACAGTAAAATTGGCAGCTGGGACGATGGCAGGTCTTGATGGGAGCAGGGATGGTCTGATGATCTGTAGCATACAAGGACTGCCGATGGGTGAAGTAATATGTGAAGGCGGATGTAAAAGCGGAGGATGTGTTACTCTGATAGAGCAAAACCCCAGTGCTGGCCAAGAGATAATCAGTGATAATTATGTTTGTCGTTTTCTAATGTTCAAAAATGAAGGTACAGCCATGAAGTACAGTAACTGGAAGAGCTAGTAACTGGTCCACATGTTTTTTTATTGTACTGCTTAGACCTAGTTAGAGGATACTTTGGGATACTTTGGGATAGTGTGAGTGACGTACAGTAAATAAGACTCCATCTTGCTCCACATCGTGAGATGAGGACTGTTAACCTCTGAACACTGAGGACACCTGGGGTTTGTAGTTTTCCTCCTGCCTCCCTTCAATGCAAGAGAGAGGATACTAACTGGATGCGGGACAGAAATAAGCCCCTGGGAAGGATGAGCGTTCACCTATCTTTTAAAATGCACATTATTGGCTAGGAATGCTAATTGCCAAATGTTTAAATTTGTCAAATCATTTCAATTAAATGTACGATAAAATGTAGGTGGTGTGACTCTCACATGTATTAATGTATTGATCTATTGTCTATGCACTATCCCTCTATTGTACTGTCTGTGGTTTTCACTGTGTGACTAACTGCACTGCAGCAACCCCAAGAAACATTCCTACACACTTAAGTGTGAACAACAATAGAGACACTTCTGATTCTGATTCTGATTGGATGTTAATTTAGTCATTGTATATTTGCCAAATGTGTAGGACCTTCTGTTTCACTCTGTGATTTCCTCACGAGTTCCAACTGAGCCAATTTAAGATATTTAAGTGCAGGTGTGTCGCTGCTGAAAGTGAATCAATGTATGGACAATGTATAGTGCTTTCGTGCTGGTTTGGGATTCTTTTTAAATAAATAGTTGCTATTTTTGTAAAGAGGCTCATTCGTTTTCTATGGGCGGTGCATGGTCATCTTACAATGAACATGTGCACGTCCATTTCAACCTTTCTGTTGTGTTCAGCCAGGCTAAGTGGTTCCCTGGGTGATCATATACACGCCATCGGGGGGGAAGCCCTGGTAATAAAAAAGGTAGAGTGCAGAGAAAAAGCGGGTGATTTTGGGATGAAAGGGAACATGGTAGTACTTTACACTTATGAGTGCTGGTTTTGCTTCTCTACATGTGCATATGTTTCAGTAAACTCTGGATTATTGTTTGAAGCCTGTGTGTGATTGAGTTCTTCACTCCCCTCATTCAATGAAGCTCCTGGGTGAAGATGTCCCATATCACTGGCATCCTAAGTGCTTTTTATTCATCTGGATCTAAATATGTGAATCATCTCTTGTGAATATTAAAATGAGGAAAAGGGGGCAGACACCACAATCTTTCTATCATCTCCCTATTTTCATGAATTATAAAATGGGATAATGGCAGTTATTGTTGCAAAAATACACACGATAAGGTTTATGAATAACCCCACAAAGTGCTTTATGAAATGTCTTTATTACCATTTTGGAATTGATGGAGCTGAATGGTTGCATTCATATAAGGCCTTTCAAGGAACCCAGTTGAAAAGTGAAGCAGGGTACATGATGGTACAGCTGCTGGCAATGCAATGGTATTTACTCCTGCCCTGAAACAATATGGAGTCAAGCAATAAAGTTGAAAAGTGCCTTTATTAATATTAACTTACTAATACAGCAGTTTATTTTTCTCATCAGCCAAACACAATTCATTAAATAATTTACTCTGTGTCCTACCATAGTTCACAGTAGTTCAATAAATAAAATATAAATATATGCTTCAGACAATAAACAGGAATAGATTATTATATATTGTTTAAACAAGTTTAGATCAATCCATTCTCTTCACACCATGGATGACAAAAATAATTTATTAAGTATGACTAAACTATACACAGTTCTTCCTGTGAACACCACACTGCTTTTCAAGTCAATAAAGTCACTAAAGTACTGCACATCATCCATCCAGTGACTGTGATAAACTATTATCTTTCATATAAATATAAACTCATTCTGAAATACTTTATTATGATATATCTATATACAGTGGGGAGAACAAGTATTTGATACACTGCCGATTTTGCAGGTTTTCCCACTTACAAAGCATGTAGAGGTCTGTAATTTTTATCATAGGTACACTTCAACTGTGAGAGACGGAATCTAAAACAAAAATCCAGAAAATCACATTGTATGATTTTTAAATAATTAATTTGCATTTTATTGCATGAAATAAGTATTTGATCACCTACCAACCAGTAAGAATTCCGGCTCTCACAGACCTGTTAGTTTTTCTTTAAGAAGCCATCCTATTCTCCACTCATTACCTGTATTAACTGCACCTGTTTGAACTCGTTACCTGTATAAAAGACACCTCTCCACACACTCAATCAATCAGACTCCAACCTCTCCACAATGGGCAAGACCAAAGAGCTGTCTAAGGACATCAGGGACAAAATTGTAGACCTGCACAAGGCTGGGATGGGCTACAGGACAATAGGCAAGCAGCTTGGTGAGAAGGCAACAACTGTTGGCGCAATTATTAGAAAATGGAAGAAGTTTAAGATGACGGTCAATCTCCCTCGGTCTGGGGCTCCATGCAAGATCTCACCTCGTGGGGCATCAATGATCATGAGAAAGGTGAGGGATCAGCCCAGAACTACACGGCAGGACCTGGTCAATGACCTGAAGAGAGCTGGGACCACAGTCTCAAAGAAAACCATTAGTAACACACTACGCCGCCATGGATTAAAATCCTGCAGCGCACGCAAGGTCCCCCTGCTCAAGCCAGCGCATGTCCAGGCCCGTCTGAGGTTTGCCAATGACCATCTGGATGATCCAGAGGAGGAATGGGAGAAGGTCATGTGGTCTGATGAGACCAAAATAGAGCTTTTTGGTATAAACTCCACTCGCCGTGTTTGGAGGAAGAAGAAGGATGAGTACAACCCCAAGAACACCATCCCAACCGTGAAGCATGGAGGTGGAAACATCATTCTTTGGGGATGCTTTTCTGCAAAGGGGACAGGACGAATGCACCGTATTGAGGGGAGGATGGATGGGGCCATGTATCGCGAGATCTTGGCCAACAACCTCCTTCCCTCAATAAGAGCATTGAAGATGGGTCGTGGCTGGGTCTTCCAGCATGACAACGACCCGAAACACACAGCCAGGGCAACTAAGGAGTGGCTCCGTAAGAAGCATCTCAAGGTCCTGGAGTGGCCTAGCCAGTCTCCAGACCTGAACCCAATAGAAAATCTTTGGAGGGAGCTGAAAGTCCGTGTTGCCCAGCGACAGCCCCGAAACCAGAAGGATCTGGAGAAGATCTGTATGGAGGAGTGGGCCAAAATCCCTGCTGCAGTGTGTGAAAACCTGGTCAAGAACTACAGGAAACGTCTGATCTCTGTAATTGCAAACAAAGGTTTCTGTACCAAATATTAAGTTCTGTTTTTCTGATGTATCAAATACTTATTTCATGCAATAAAATGCAAATTAATTACTTAAAAATCATACAATGTGATTTTCTGGATTTTTGTTTTAGATTCTGTCTCTCACAGTTGAAGTGTACCTATGATAAAAATTACAGACCTCTACATTCTTTGTAAGTGGGAAAACCTGCAAAATCGGCAGTGTATCAAATACTTGTTCTCCCCACTGTATATAGTGTGTGTATATATATATATATATATATACATATACAATTTGAGCGATTCTGTGGGCTAAAAGGGCTACTAAGACTACCTATGGGTACCCTTGCTCATATCTTGAGTTAATTAAGATTTATTAATAATCCAAAATTAAACAGTGGTTTCAAGCTCTAAAGCAGGGGAGCGTAACACACACGACACAAAAATGCAGGCATTCAATCTAGCCCCAAATGTGCTTTGTCCCTAACTTAAATTTAGGCAAGCATCACAACCTTTTTCCTGTCATGGTCAGAATAACAACCACCACAAAAAACGTACTCATGATGCTTAAATTCATTACTTTAAGTTAAAGATGTAGCGCCATAGCGGTTAGACGGTGAGATGGAAGGCCCCACCCCTGCAAGCCTATACTAGAAAACAGTCGTCCATGTCGATGGCTTTACCCACAATGCCTCCATTGCTTAGTTTTGTTTATTTCCTCTCAGGATATGAAGTCATTTTTCTCCTCTCCACAGTTGTGTTCTGAGTAGTATTTTTGATCGTGCACTACTGCAGTGACCAGCTGTCCCTTACGACATTACGCCGAACACAGGGTTGTGGCGGCAGATACTCGGCCCGTACTCCTCGTAATCCTTCTTAGAGTGGCACACGTGGAGGAACTCAGGCTGTGGAGAAATTAATACACAACAGCCTATAAACTTCATATCTGAACTCTCGCAATGCTGAGATGTTTGTAGGTTTGCATGAGTGACATCACAATTCAAAGTTTAAGGACGGAATTCAATCCTGTCCACTTTGCAGTGCAGCCTTATTGTTTAACCCATATCCGCCTAATGCATTATTCTGTTTAAACATGGTGTGCCTAGCCACATAACACACCCATTCACACTCAGCCAACCTTCAGTCTAACACTTCCCTCTGGGAAATGGAAAGAGAAACAACAAATTATGTATCATTGGAAATGCTACATTGTTATGCCCAATCACAAAAAGGTTGAGATTGAAAAACATCATATACAAATTATGAAATTTTTAAAATATATATTTGTACATAATTTATAATAATACCTCATTTGTGGAGATATATGTGTTATTATATACAAAATCTGTGTGTAAATTATGTACAGATACATTTTTATCTGAAACTTTCCTGTAGTTCATACCTATCAAGTTCGTTGATAGACTCTCTGAAGTCGCGCAATTTCGTCTTTGTATTATGAGCTTTATTGTAAAGCACCAAGCATTTAGGATAGCAATGTCATGCATGTACCAAATTACTTTATGGTACAACTTTAGTGACTTTGTCTCTTGTAACAAGCAATTGTTTTGTCAGCGAAGTTACACTCCCCATATGTTTGTTATACAATATTTGGACGTTGCACCTCAACATACATTTGAATTTCATTGAATTTCTGATACGGGATGTTCCGCATGACGGCGGCGTTTGCGCGGTCTGCGGAATTTCCCGTAGTTCGGCGGATATGGGTTAATAACAAATGACGATGTGTTACTTTTCTGCAGTTTCCGTTTATTTCAAGTTTTAAATATTACCAAATAAGTAGTTTAAGGAGGACTTCTTCCAGAGGTAAAGCAGGGAAAAATGCCTTTTTTTTTTTTTTTTTTTTTAAGGATTTCACTTCATCTTATACAAGTGCCCATAAAAAAGTCTGGATCTTTAAATGTTTATTGGAATGCACTGAACATTGCTAAAGGATTGCAGAGGCAACAAAAATGTAATTTAAAGGATGAAATGTTATCTGATGAATTTGTACATACAGTTGAAGCCAGCATGGAACCTCCAAACCACACTGCGTAGCGCTGCATGTGGTGGGTAACCACCTGCACCTCCATCGGCTTCGGCTACAAACAAACAGAAAACATCTCTGTTCTCACGTCTGTCACTTACAACCAACTAAACAGTGCGCCGCAGTACCACATCATCTCAAGGAAAATCTCATAAACGCAAGGGACAAAAACCAACACAATGACTATGACTGGGGTGGTCAATCCTGGTGCTGCAGAGGCTGTTGGTTTTCATTGTTACTTAACTGTGCAATCAACAGCGTTAATTGATAAATGAAGTCACTTCACCTGGTTTCTTGAGTCTGAATTGGCTGCTGAATTTAAGATGAAAACAAGACAAAGTAGACCCTGTGGCTCTTCAGAACCAGGGTTGTCCAGCCCTGCACTACAATGATGGACCACGAGTCATAATAAGAAGTCCGATCTTAGCTGAATTCTCTGTTATACATAAGCTGCATATTTATTACACAGCTTGCTCTTCACAGGACCTCATTAGGTCAACTATTACTCTGATGTAGGTACATGAGTGGCTCTGGGTCTGTTTGGGGAGCTGGGGCCCCTCTGAGGGTTGTATTTCGGGCTCTGGGACACCAAACACAGCCCTGAAAGGAGAGGACACACCTTTATCCTCCCGCCGCTCAGCTCTTCGCTCAGCCTCAGCCGTGCATCCACAACGCGCTTCAGATCCCTCTGCAGCCGCCGCCCGAAGTCCCGGAACATGGTGGACCCCCCGGACAGGACGATATTCTGCAACACGCAATCACAGAACTACTGCATGAGACCGGACTAAATGTCCCATCAATTACATCAGATCATGAGGTAATTACTTGGATCAGTAATCAGACGCTTGTTAATTAAAAACAACAAACAGACCAGAGGAGTTGCTATTGCATTATAAGACGAGGGACAATCCTGCCTACTTAAGCCCTCCCTCCCTGGGCCACACTACAGCAAATTATACACCACTGGCTGCCACAGTTGACACCGACATAGTCCAGATTCAATATCAGATCAGGCATGTGACAGCCCGCTACACCAGCCACCCTGCCAAACCATTTTTGTGCATGACAAGCTTTAATTTCAACTCTGATATCCTCCCTTGGCTTGAGAAAATGTGCAGTTCATGCCCGTCAGGATACCAGTGGGAGTACTGATTGTCCACAGCACTGGGAGTTACCATGGCTGCCTTCCGGTGATTACATTCTGATGCTTTTATGATATTTTATGTTTCCAGGTTTTTAAAACCTTAATTACATAAATTACACAAATAATTGTTTAGCTTATTTATTTTTTTCCAGAAGACAATGCATTTCCTGGGCAGAGTGATCCAGAATGAGAAAAGGCCTTTCAAACTTCAGGGCTGGTTCAAACACAATGTCAGTGTGCAACCTGGGCTAAGATTTATAATCGGTACAGGAGCATTCATTTTATACAGAGCTCTACCCAAAATAACTGTGAAAGAATGCTGCACATAAGTGTCATGCAGTTTTATAAAACATGAAGAATATGCATGGTGGAAAAAGAGTGCAATTATGTCTGAAAGAACACATAAATCTCAAAGAACCAAATAAATATTAACTAAAATCTAAGAAAGAAAAGCACAGACAAGTTTATTTTAAAAGTGAGGCATTAGACTCAGAATTCCATGAGCTGGAATGAATTTTACACAGACATCTGATGTGTTGCTCTTTGAGGCACTGAAACCCCAAAAAGCCTCTGTCATCATGGAAACACTGAATTCCCCGTCGGGTGATTGTGTGGGGGAAAAGAGGAAAGGCTTACGTTACCATGATCTCAGCAGTTCTCAGTAATCTGCTAAATTTTCATTTGAAAAGATAAGAGGTTCCCCTGCACTTGCACTCAACAATAAAGGGAACAGGCTGGCTAGGGTTATGGTAAACATTGCCCCCTAGCACTCATAACTTCCAAAATGAATTCAGTAAGCAATTAAAACAGCAGGTCTGATTAAACGGCCGTGGTCTGATTAAAACAGCATAACAATCGAATTTCAAGAAGGTTTGGTGTCTTCCTTCACCTCGTGTTGTGTGGAAACAACACATTATTAGTCTCTGGTTTACTGCTTAAGATCATTGAACATTTTCTCTTAAGTTTATCCAATATAAACTGAATTTTTCAAATCAAATATTTGAACATAAAGGAGATACAGATTTACTAGTTTATAGATGTACTGATTAACCCTTCTAAAACGGCCATGTCGCCGCCGACATGATTTTACATGCGTCATTTTCATTGCCGTAATTCTTGAATTATATGCGCAATAGAACAAAATCCAACAATTCCTGAAAGCAGAGAAGCTGCTCTGTCTAACCATTTAGAGTTATTATGGTAGTTCACCAAAAAAAAAAGCATGAAGCTCACAGAGTCAAAGGAGAGCTGAGGAGATTTGAAGAGAGAAGCGGCATTTAATTAGGGCTGAAAGGGTTAATCTATGGAGTAATTCATTCACTTTTAGTGACAGCTTCATATTGATTAACTTGGTGGTACTCAAGGACTTCATAGCCACAACAGAGCCTAGTATTTCAAAGGTTTTCTGATTGGATTTTGTCATTTTGATTGGATTAAATCTTCAAACTGGGTTTTTCAAAACTGAAAAATTAATTCCGAGTCAGATTTTGAGACAGATTCCGATTTGATTTGATTCCAATCTAATCCGACCCTTAATCACAATTAAATCTGGTAGTCACACTTTTCCAAACTTAAAGGTAGAGACTGAGATAGTTTTGATCCAAAATATCAGGATAATCCTTATCCTACTAAGAGGGTGTATTTTAAAGGTTTAAAGACAACAAAAGTGGCCAATATTCATGTAATTTAGTTGCAGATACTATGGAAAGTATATGTTTCATTATAATGAGCTACTCATTGTATATGGACGACCAGAACAATCACAATTAATATATAATTAACCCCTTAACCCTCAACCCCTATTTTGGACATTCCTGCCTATTTATACATACCCAAATATAACGGTTCATTGCTCAAGAACTGTGATGGCCACATGCCTACATTTGGTATAATTTGAAAGGAAACACATTGTAGTAAATAGCATGTAGACACAACACAGCCTAAAGGACTGAACATCAAACATGCAACAAAATAAGTGTTGTAGTTTTCTTGGTTAGAAACATGTTTGAAAACCAATAAAGGTTTTGTACATGGATGTGCATGCATACATGCCTTGTATAATATGTAAACTAAGTCTGTGCAAAAAAACAGACTTCTAGGCCCAAGGGCTCATGAACTGGAGGCCTTTTAGTGAGCGGTGTCACCAGTGGTCTGCAAGTGCCCCAAAACCTATCCAAGGTGGCCAAATTGGCCCAAAAGATTTAGATTTTATATTCAATTCGGTGAGACTGGAAAACATACTAAAACATTTGATGACTATAAAACCTGTTTTCATCACCCAAACCATTATAGATCATTATTTTGCTCCCAAAACAGATCACTACTGTGATGTGTGATGGCTCAATGTGTCTCCTAATGTCTCCAAGCGGCCCTGTTCACTTCTGTGACACTGAGGGTCAGATTTACTAAAGTATTGCGACTGCTTACAGCAAAAACTGTCGCTACAAGGTCGCAATATCTACATCGGATTGACTCAATCGGTCTCAATTGGTCAAATCACTGCCAGGATGTAATTCGCACAGTTGTATTTGCTGGCTTCTTTGTCTCTTTTTGATCCAGATTAAGAATTTTGAAATACTGGGCCCAGAGCATTACAATCTCAACAGTAATTAAGCCTTTAACTGTTTTAACCAGCCTTTTAATGCAGCAACATTACAAAATATACATATTTTAAACTTGATACCTTGTTTAAAATATAAATACAAATAAAGATGATTAATATAGGTAGTGAATACAAAATTGTTATTGTGGGGTCCTCGGGTGGTGTAGCGGTAAAGGCATTTGTCCGGAATGCAGGTTGCCCACTGCGGCCGCGGTTCCAAACCCGGCTTGAAAAACTGGCTTGACTCCGAGGACGAGAAACAATGGGAAACTCTGAGGAACAGTGTTTAGAAGACCACGTCCACAGGGAACTCTGTGGGAAAAACATCATCAGCACAGGGCAACAGCGGGCGGAAGTGCGCATTCCACGATTGTGATGTCCTTACATTAATTCGAAGTGCAAGGAAGAACAGGTGAGCAAACATAGATCAGTTGACCACAAATTTCAACCTGGGGTGAGAGCAGTCAGTTTAATCAAAAATGGTGCTTGCCCAAAACCGCATTAACTGACTTTATATTGATGCTTCCGGTCATTTATGTTCTGTCACTACCTGCATATGTCAATGATGCTGTATATTTTTTGCTAAATCAGCTAAGCTTTTTAGCTTTCTCCACCCATTTAAATGTACAGTTCCTTAGACGGTGTCCTCTCGAGGAAAATGCAACTTAGACGAGAGCATTTAGGCTCCAAACCACTCCCAACTGTTTCATATTCTCCTTCACATGTTTAAATCAACCTCCACACATTGAAGCAAGCGGGACACTTCACACAGTGTGCGTGTGATTGGTACCTTGTACAGTGGCCTCCTGACATCTATCGGGCAGTTCTGTATGACCTCGTCCACTACGTCTGAAATGGGCTGCAGGAAGTCAGGGTTGGCAAACTGCAAAAGACAAACTGGTCAAGACAATTGGCCATTTTTGTTTGTTGTTGATACTGTAAATGTGAATTCATATTCTGTAAGACTTCCACATTTGCTATTCATGTAATTACACTTATAGTACACAACTATATTCATATACACCGATCAGCCACATTAAAACCACTGACAGGTGAAGTGAATAACATTGATCATCTGGTTACAATGGCACCTGTCAAGGGGTGGGATATATTAGGCAGCAAGTGAACAGTCAGTTCTTGAAGTTGATGTGTTGGAAGCAGGAAAAATGGGCAAGCGTAAGGATCTGAGCGACTTTGACAAGGGCCAAATTGTGATGGCTAGACGACTGGGTCAGAGCATCTCCAAACCGGCAGGTCTTGTGGGGTGTTCCCGGTATGCGGTGTTAAGTACCTACCAAAAGTGGTCCAAGGAAGGACAACCGGTGAACTGGCGACAGTGCCATGGGCGCCCCAAGGCTCATTGATGCGCATGGGGAGCGAAGGCTAGCCTGTCTGGTCCGATCCCACAGAAGAGCTACTGTAGCACAAATTGCTGAAAAAGTTAATGCTGGCTATGATAGAAAGGTGTAAGAACACACAGTGCATCGCAGCTTGCTGTGTATGGGGCTGCGTAGCCGCAGACCGGTCAGAGTTCCCATGCTGACCCCTGTCCACCGCCGAAAGCGTCTACAATGGGCACGTGAGCGTCAGAACTGGACCATGGAGCAATGGAAGAAGGTGGGCTGCTCTGATGAATCACATTTTCTTTTAAATCATGTGGAAGGCCGGGTGCGTGTGTGTCGTTTACCTGGGGAAGAGATGGCACCAGGATGCACTACGGGAAGAAGGCAAGCCAGCGGAGGCAGTGTGATGCTCTGGGCAATGTTCTGCTGGGAAACGTTGGGTCCTGGCATTCATGTGGATGTTACTTTGACACGTACCACCTACCTAAACATTGCTGCAGACCAAGTACACCCCTTCATGGCAACGGTATTCCCTGATGGCAGTGGCCTCTTTCAGCAGGCTAATGCACCCTGCCACACTGCAAAAATTGTTCAGGAATGGTTTGAGGAACATGACAAAGAGTTCAAGGTGTTGACTTGGCCTCCAAATTCCCCATATCTCAATCCGATCGAGCATCTGTAGGATGTGCTGGACCAACAAGTCCGATCCATGGAGGCATCACCTCGCAACTTACAGGACTTAAAGGATCTGCTGCTAACGTCTTGGTACTAGATTCCACAGGACACCTTCAGAGGTCTTGTGGAGTCCATGCCTCGACGGGTCAGAGCTGTTTTGGTGGCATGAGGGGGACCTACACAATATTAGGCAGGTGGTTTTAATGTCTTCCGACATGGTTGTTTAAGAAAGATTGATTCCAAGATGGCAGCAAGTCGTTTGTCCGTGCCAGTCTGTTTGTCAATGACTACTCTCGCGTCTACGAAGTGTTTTTATCTTCTAAATACTCCATTCAATTCATTAAGAACTACTGAAAGTGTATTTCGGTTAGTTAACCAAAGTAAAAGACAAATCTTTCTTCTTTTTTTAATCGCAGTTTTAATGAGAACCGTGTAGACTCAATCCACTGGCATACAGCCAAACTTTGAATTTACAGCTTCGATTGCCGCATTTTTTGGGATGTTTGTGGATTTATGAAAGTATTGGACTACATACTAAAGAACTACATTCTAAACCACCAACAAAACAATCTTGGACTCATCCGTACCTTCCCCGTTGGAATTACGCCTACGGATTTGGGCTATTAACTGGATTTACGGACCTGATTTCCTAACTTCATCGGATAAGTGCTCCAACCTGCTCCTCCTTGGTAGAAATCTAGAGGTGACTTTACAAATAAACTGTCCTGTTACACTGATGTGTTGCTGCGATGTCTTCTGCCCGCTGGATATTGCATACGGATGCACTCGCTCTATGACCGTTGTACATTTAGTGCAAATGCCGATGCATTTTGTGATCTCTGAGAAATCTCTTGTGGATTTTACTTCTACTTCTGCAATGTTGTCTAAAAAGGAGTTGTCATGTAAACTTGTTAAACAGAGGTGGTTGATTGTTATACTCCTATTGATATCTGGAAATGTGCAACCAAACCCTGGCCCTGAATTACAGTGCATGCAGACACCATCTGATCTTAAATCTCTGTCTGGTCTTAATGTGATTCATCTAAATGTGCGAAGTTTGTTACCTAAAAGGGATATGGTTAGAATCTGGGTTAATTCAACAGGGGCTGACATTGTTGTAATTTCTGAAACCTGGCTGACGAAATTCATACTTGATAAGGATGTTTTTATTGATGGTTTCAACATTTATCGTGCTGACAGACCAAAGAAAGGTGGCGGGGTTGCGATCTACGTTAAATCAAAATGTAATGTCAGCGTGGTCCTGTCTGAGTCAATCTGCAAGCAATTAGAATTCCTTGCCTTGAAAGTGGAAATTGCCAAAGGCCTCTGTATAACTGTCATTGGGTGCTATAGGCCTCCTTCTGCCTTACTCACTGCGTTGCAGTCCTTAAGTCAACTTTTATCTAGGCTCAACTACAGTGAAATTATTTTAGTTGGTGATCTGAACTGGGATTGGCTTAACCCAGTATCTGATGATTTTAAATCTCTTTGTGATTCCATTAACCTTACACAGTTGATTAACTCCCCCACGCGCCCAAATCTTAAATGCCCTGATAAGTCCACTCTAATTGATGTGATTCTGACAAATGTTCCACATACATTTTCAGCTATTGGTATTTTCTGCAACGATATAAGTGACCACTGTGTTATTGCCACCGTCAGGAACACGAAGGTCCCCAAAACAAAACCATGCTTAATTTGTAAGAGAGATCTTAAACATTTTAATGAGCAGGGGTTTTATCATGATTTGTTTCATTTTAATTGGAGTAGAATTGAGCTGATCCCTGATGTTGAGACAGCCTGGTCATTTTTTAATGATGAGTTTTGCCAAATCATGAATAAACACGCCCCTTTTAGGAGATATAGAGTTAAAGGGAGGGATAACCCTTGGTTTTCCACTGATCTTTCAGATGTTATTCATGAGCGCAACGCAGCTTGGGCTAAGGCAAGGTCGACGGGTTCTAACACTGACTGGCTTGTTTTTAGACAATTGGGAAACAAGTGCTCTTCTCTAATCAAAAAAACTAAGTCTGAGTTTTACTTGTCAGTCACCACAGAAAGTCTAAATGACCCAAAGAGATTTTGGAAAGCCATCAAAACCCTATCTGTGAGTAATACCTCTCAAGCCTAACCTACCTGTGTTATGAAGGAGTCTGTTGCTGTTCTTGACAAAATTGAGATGTTGAATTGTTTTAATGAACATTTTATATCTTCTGGCTCTATGTTTGATTCCTCCTGTTTTGCACCTGTGAAACCCTGTCCTGATGTCCCTATGAATGATGGTGGTCCCCCTAATGATGGTCCCAATGGCCACTCTAAGAGAGCTTCAGAGTTCCTCTGCAGCGATGGGAGAACCTGGTAGAAGGACAAACATCTCTGCAGCACTCTCATCAATCAGACCTTTATGGTAGTGGCTAGACGGAAGCTACTTCTGAGTGAAAGGCATATGACAGCCCACCTGGAGTTTGCCAAATGGTACTTAAAGGACTCTAAGAGCATCAGGAAAAAGATTATCCGGTCTGATGAGACACAAATTGAAATTTTTGGCCTGAATGCCAAGTGCTACCATAAAGGTCTGATTGATGGGAGTGCTGCAGAGATGTTTGTCCTTCTACCAGGTTCTCCCATCGCTGCAGAGGAACTCTGAAGCTCTCTTAGAGTGGCCATTGGGTTCTTGGTCACCTCCTGACCATGTCCCTTCTTGCCCGGTTACTTAGTTTGGCCAGACGGCCAGCTCTAAGAAGAGTTGTGGTGGTTTCAAACTTATTCCATTTCACAATGATGGAGCCCACTGTTCTCCTGGGTGCTTTCAATGCTTTAGCAATGTTTTTATACCCTTCCCCAGATCTATGCCTCAACACAATTCTATCTCGGAGGTCTATGGAGAGTTCCTAGGACTTCATGGCTTGGTTTTTACTCTGACATGCACTGTCAACTGTGGGACCTTACATAGACAGGTGTGTGCCTTTCCAAATCAAGTCCAATCAATATAATTAAGCACAGCTGGACTCCAATGAAGGTGTAGGCCCATCTCAAGGATGATCAGAAGAATTGGACAGCACCTGAGTTAAATATACAAGTGTCACAGCAAAGGGTCTGAATACTTATGGCCATGTGATATTTCAGTGTTTATTTTGTAATAAATCTGCAAAAATTTCTACAAGTCTGTGTTTTTCTGACAATATTGGGTGCTGTGTGTGCATGAACGAGGAAAAAAATGAAATTAATTGATTTTAGCAAATGGCTGCAATTTGATTTCTTTTAATGTTTTCAAATCCAATATGAAGGACATGGAGGCAGAGTCCTTAGGATGTCAGTGCTTTTAATACTTTTTGAGTTTGTTATTTTCTGTAGTTTGTTGTTTGTTCTGTTTATGTCTGCAACATTTTTTTGTGTTTTTATTTGTGCTGCTGCCTGTCTTGGCCAGGACTCCCTTGTAAAATAGATTTTTAATCTCAATAGGACCTTTCCTGGTTAAATAAAGGTTAAATAAATAAATAAAATAAAAAAATGTTGTGGCTGATAAGTGTATATTTAAAGCGTTGTTGTATGTTACAGCATCTTTTGAAAATGATATAAAAAATGTAAGGTATGTTTCTGCAGCTCAACTCCACTAGAGTATTTACTGCACAAAAACACTTTAAACTTTATATAAACAAAACAACAAACAAACAGTATTACCTCTGGATGAAAAAATATTTCTGGTCCAAGGAACCTTTCATATCCAACATCTATATGAAATTCATTTTTGTTGATGGCATTAATTCCCCTGTATTTCTTGATCCATTTGCCTGGGTCTGAGTCATACTTTGTAAATTCCTTCACAATATCAGGGCAGATATAACAATATCTCTCCTACGAAAATAAAGAAAAAATATATAAATGTCCTGGAAACAGTATTAGCACCATATCAGACCATTACTGATGTTCTACTAACAAAATATTTAAGAGGTTTGAGGTGTGATTCGCATAACAAGTAAGTACATTTATTTATTTTCTGATTAGACACTGCTATTCAGGGAGATTTATACAGATTCAACATATTATTCTTTCTTACAGCCTGACATTTTACTAGAACTTTCCCTGTTAAAAGGTGCCTTTCCCAGGATGCAACAGCAGCTCCCCACCCAACGCCTGAACCTGTAACCTTCTGGTTATAAGCCCACTTCCTTGCCCACTATACATTTGTATTGGGTCCTTGACTGTTAAATGAAACCATGTCGGTTCTGAGTGAATGCACGTGCCCAAGACGTGGTACTGCAATGGCATCAAATTGATATGATTTTTAGGTGTGAAAGTGGGAAGTGTTGTCACAGTGCCAATGTTGACTGTGACAGAAATAGTGTGCGCATGTGTGTGTGTGTGTGTGTGTGTCAAAGAGTGTGTGTGTGCATGTATAAGCTTGTGTAGTTCAGTGTATTTATGTGCATGTATATATCAGTTACATAACTGTTGTGTGAGTGTGTGTATGTGTGTGTGTGTGTATTTTTGTATATGTGTGTTTGTGTTTGTGAGTGAGTGTGTGTGTGTGTGTGTGAGTGTGTATTTGTGTGTATGTGTGTTTGTGTGTATGTGTGTGTGTGTGCACGGGCACGTGCCTATGTGTAAGACCTACCTTGACTGCCTTGGCGGTCTCCAGAGACTGCTCTGGTGGGATGCCGATCTCTCTCTCCCGCAACAGCTGCTGTATGAAGTAGGTGATGTCCCTGCCTGCGATGGGGATGTGTTTGATACAGCTCCCAATCACATAGCCCTCTGCCTGAGAGACCCACACGCACACAGCACAGCACAGATCTACTCACTACTACAGCACATGTAGCACAACCTGCACCTCAAACAGATACTCAAACACTATTCATTACTATTAGGCCTGGACACAACCAGCATGTCACAGCAACTGTGTTTATGAGGAAAAAATGAACTCTTGCTTTTCATTGTAACTTAAGTACAAATCTTGATTGAATCCATGCCCAAGGTAAAAAGCGATGGTGAAAGACCACAACACACCACCTACACGGTTCTGTTAATGCCAACTAGGGAACTAACTGAGGAGCCAAGGTTTAACATTCATGGGCACTTTTCACAGTTTAGACTGGCACTGCATCTGAACACATCCTGGAAAGCCTTGCTGAGCTGCAGAGGCACAGATGACAAACGAAAGAGAGCCAGCTCCCTACCCAGAGGGCCAGAGGGGAACTATACCTGCCCAGGCCATCACAAGACCCTGGGGGGGAGGGACAGTCCCAATGTTACAGGCATGGGAGGACATTTCTAACAGAGAGCAGGGCTGTTGTTTACCACATGGACTAACCTGCAGTACCATGCGCACTAGCCTGTGGTAGTGTGGGCTTGGTTTGGGGACAACATGCCACTGAGTCCTTTGAATTCTGATGGACATACAATCGACAGTCAGTGGGAAGAAAGGCATTTCAAGAAAGTTCGATAAACAAAGTCATTTCAGCAGTATGTTCGTCCATGCTTAGAGCTGGACAAGTTGCATGTGTTGGGTTACTACCAAAGATTTCCTTCTTCAGTGAAAACCAATGAGCCCGCACTTTCCTTCAGAAATATTGTGGTATAAATCGGGGGAAAATGTTGGGACTGTCCAAATATATAATATAATAATATAAACGCTTTGTTGGATCAAGAACCTGAGTCAAAGATCACACAAATCACTGCTTGATTGGTTCATCCTGTATCAAATCCAGACAGTGCCAGTGCTGGCTGGTGCCAGCAGACGCTCCAGGCGGCATGTGATTGGCCATCGCCCAGGGAAGAAGTGAATTTCAGTCCCATCAGTAGGTGGAACAAGCATGTCTTGCACAGCAGTGACCCCCAGTGGTTATTCGGGCACCCACACTCTGCCTGCACAAGCTGCACATGAGATGTGTGACTCAATGACCCAGTGTCTGTGTGAGTGTAACAGGTGAACTGCGGAGTGAAAAGAAGCAATTACTGACATCCCGTATGCCTGTCTGTACAGGAGGATGCAGCGATGAGCACCAACACAATTGGCCATTCCAAATATAGGGATAAAAAATAATTACAATTCCACATCGGTTCAATTCCCTTACAGACAGAAGGGATAAAATCACCCTCCATCCCCCAAACCAAAAACGGTGACTGGCACATTGTACGAGCAATTACTTTATTTCACATGATCAATATTCTCTACAAGCACGTTCATATACATGAGAGCTTCCACACAAGAGGAAAAAAAGATGCTGTTCTTACCACAGGTATAGCGTGAGTGACTCCATCTCCGCTGTCAATCACAATCCCTGTTAGAGTTCGCTCTCCAACCTGCCTGGAGGTCCAGGAAGCAGCCAAGGCCAAAACCGCCTGTGAACAATCTCAACTCATTACCGTATTAAACTGGAGCTCTGGTAACACTGCAGCCCATGAGGCACAACAGATAGCACTAAAGATGTGGAGTGCTCATGCAACCAGTAGGTTTTGGGTTTGAAATTCAAGTGGGGCAAAGCAGCCTTTAGCAGGGTCCGTACCCTAAATTGCTCCAGTAAGTATGAACAGTAGTTGCGCACACAGATGATGTGTAAAACGTTCCATCTTAAAGGCAATGGTTCCTCTAGGTGAGTAATGAGGGGGTCCAAGATGGGTAACAGGATGCGGAAGTTAAAAATAACTTACTGTTGACATTCACACCAGTCAAATTAAAAACTGCACTAGTTACAGTGTATATGCAGGTGTTCAAAACATTTGCATTCCATATTTTAACCCTTGTGTTTTACTCTACATTTTAAGAAGGGGTGAAAAGTTTGAAAACCACTACACTAAGCAATTAAGCAACAGTAATCATGTCTGTACCTGCACAGCAATATAGAGTCCGGGAACATTGAAGGTCTCAAACATGATTTCCGCCAGATATTCTCGGTTTTCAGGGGTGTTCAAGGGAGGCTCTGTCTGAACAGTAATGTCACTCAAATGCAGGCACACAAAAACTTTGTCACAAGCAATAATGAAGTTCCCAGATTCTGGATGAAATCTGTAATGTAATTTACACAGGGAGCATTTCTACAATTGTGCATTACATAAAAATGTGAAAAAGCAATAAATTGTAAAGCATTCGGACACAAGTGGCATAGTACAGTACTGTACTTCCGTATTGATTCACATTCAGTGTTAATGAAGCAGGATAAACGGTTTTGTGACATTGTTTGACTACAGTCCATTACACGACAACACTCTCTCTGTTGTACCATGAGAAAGTTATGGTCTTCAGGTTCAGCACGTAGATACTTGAATATGACTTGCTCCATGAACTTTTCCATCAAATCCCAGTCCTCGATGATGCCATGCCTGATTGGCCACTGCAGACCAATAAAGACATCTGATTGGATAGAAGCTCTGTATTTAAGTGATTTGCATGGTTATTCACAATAATTACAAATGGAATGCTGGAATCAGCCATCTGAAAATGGTCTCTGAAAAGTGATACTAATGACTCGGCTACATTCCAGATTTTATAGCATTCAGAATTCAGGACAGCTATAAAAATAGCACACCACAATGACATTATTCAATGCAGCATAAAATATTGTGGACAAAAATATTTTTCCATTATTCTTCTAATGTGTCCTGGAATGTTTTGGAAAACATTCAAGCGCAACAGCAAATTAATATTGGTGGTTCTGAGTGGCTCAGTAGGTAGAGCATGGCACTGACAACACTTGATTTCCTTTGGGGCCACATATACTGAAAAAAAAATTATGCATTCACTACTGTAAGTCACTTTGGACAAAAGCGTCTGCTAAATGGCATATATATATATATATATTTATATATTAAACAGCCTTCTTCAAGTGACATGAAGTCACCATGTTCATTACCAACTATGACAGCAATAGGCTTAATGTTTGTATTATTACAAGTCTTATTACATAAGACTTGAGGGCAAAATATAGGAGTGACAGTGGCCTTTTTAAGTCATTTTTACTTTTGTTTTCTACCAGATAACCAAAATCCTCAGCTAAACATATTTAATAATGAAGAAACTCTGCATCTACACATCATTAACCAGTTTCTTCCATCACTTACAAATAAAAGGCACAAAAAACAAAGTGAGGGACTGAAAGTATAGCACCTTGGTTGCATAGTTGGGCTTATCGATAGCCTCGTCCCCGATGTAGAAGTCTAAATCATCCAGCCCGCGCATCAGCCGCCTCTGTGCCTGGTCTCCTACTGCAGCTGATTCTCTCACAGCTATGCCTGAAATTACTCACACTGTTCAAATACACCCCTGTGCTGCACCAAACAGCTAGAAATGCATTCCCTTACTTCTCCGGTATGCAACAGTGTAGAATCCATCAAACATTTCATGTTCAAATGTCAGCTAATACTAATCTCATTTTATCTAGGCCTTTCTATCTCTATCTCTAAGTACCTCTATGCATGGAAGTATTAGTTCTGGAAAGTGCTAATGGTTGTTTTGTTTTTCTTTAGAACTGTAAAACTAGGCCTACACTTTGATTTTACAGGAATACTTTTTCACATACTCACAGGAAGGCATGATAAACTGAGGCTCAGTGTTTCCAGCATAACCAATCTTGGTGTATCTGCATTTGAAGAAAGTCATTAATATAACATACAGAAATGTACACTAGTAACAATTTGCAGAATCTCTTTCAGTAGTGATCGGTCAGTACACTGAACAGAATTGGTCGCTTTCCTTGTTCTCTTATTTATTTTGACAGTTCCGCAAAGTACTCAATTGTAATTGACCACCACAAGGTTAAAAAGTAAAAACAAGGTCTAATCTCCTGACAAATTCATATTGTACACATGCAGCACGTAATTCAATCTAACCAGGCCAAATATTGGCTTTACCTTCAGGCTGAACAATGTGTTAAGCCTGTGTGGAATTACAGGTTGGATATTTTGTAGGGAAAGTATGCGCTCGGCTGGCTATCTGGTACGTACAGCAAAAGAATGAAGGCAACTGTATTCAAATATTTTTTAGAAACAAAAAGCAGTACAGAATTATACACTTGTAATACCCTTATAAGATATCTGGCACAGTAATTTTTTTCTCTCTTTGGAGAGAAATAGTTTGACCCAGTTTCTTTTAAAACATACAGGCAACTGCCAAAATAAAGTTAACGCCAACATAAAATGTCTTAATAGTGTGTTGGGGCACCACGAGCCGCCAGAACAGATTCAATGCGCCTTGGCATAGATTCTGCAAGTGTCTGTTAGGATGCAACATCATTCTTTCATGAGAAATTCCATCATTTGGTGTTGTGTTGACGGTGGTGGAAAACACTGTTTCAGGCACTGCTCCAGAATCTCCCACAAGTGTTGGGTGGAGGGTTGAGATCTGGCCATGGCTTATGGTTTACATAGTTGTCATGCTCATCAAACCATTCAGTGACCACTCATGCCCTATGGATGGGGCAGCAGCATCCTGGAAGAGACCACTCCTATCAGGATATAAATGCTTCACCACAGGATGAAGGTGATCACTCAGAATGACTTTGAATTTATTGGCGTTTAGCTTGCCCTCTAAGGGGTTGAGTGGAACTAAACCACGTCAGGAAAATGCACCCACAACACAGCCGCCAGTATCCCTCATTTACTCAAGCGTTTCCTTTATTTTGGCAGTTACCGCTACTTGGCTATATGTGTCGAGCCAAGACTAAATATTAGTCCGTATATATATTGAACAACATTGCACAATACATAACTTAGCTAATTTAGTTTTAATATAACGTTAATTAATAGGCTATATAACATACCCTTTTGAGGCAGGATTCTAAGTTTAAAACAATTTCTTATTCCAACTCAATTAGCTGGCTGTAACTAACGTTTGCCCGTTCATGTTGTGTCTTCAAAGAAAGGACAGTATATCCAGCAAAATAATATCGCCATTGAAACAATCCCTATGTGGCCAAATCAAGTTCTAGAACTATACATTACCTTAAACTTACGTTAGCATAAAATGTTCTAAAACCGTAGCTTCGCTAAACTGATATTCAGATATGAGCTATATCGTAACTTGCTAGCTGCATGTCTTGTTTTATTTTGTCTGAAATGTTTCTAGAGACCCTGCTGTGCAAATGGATCTGCCTTTTCAGAACAGATATCGCCAACTCACTTTTTTTATCGACTTCAATAATTGAAATGATAAAAACTAAGGGTGCACAGCTGGCTGTTCATCGAGCTAGCAAGTGAGAATAAAGAAACTCACCCAGTCCCACAATCAATCACGCAAGGAGGTAAATTCACTGCCATTCTCCAAATGACGACAAGGCTCCTACAGAATGTAAACGTATTTATAAACTTTAAACTTAACTAGCTGCATACGGTCTGTCTTGACATAGCACTGCCACTGCTGGCTTTAATAACGCATGCACCGTTATTTGGTGTGACAGTGGGAATACTTCCCGAGTCAAAGGCGAGAGCACATTCCCGGATGTTCCTGGATCACACGGGCAATGCGCTGCGCTCTCGGGATAAACGTCCTGCTGCGAAACATTCAGCGCAGATCAACTGGCCTTTCGACATCATCCCAATGACGGACTAGACACTACAGACACTACACTCAAGTCCCAGGTGACAACATCCAGGATGACACGGCCCGAATAATAATAACAATAAACTTTGTACAGCACCTTTTATTCAAAGTACATAGCTTACAGTCAAAATAAAACAATAAAACAACAATAAAATAGTAATAAAATATTTTTTCAATATTACAATTATTAAAAGAATATATAACAAAGGAGCATGTAAGATAGCGGTACCAATACACTAAAGACTTTAAAATAATAAAACACAGGGGAAAAGCTTTGATAAAAATGTTTTTAGTTTTTGTTTAGCTTTTTGCTTGGGTAGGGCAATCCACAATTTAGGCGCATTAAAGCAAAAGCAAGCCTCCCCAATTCTCATGTGTCCTACCTTAGTCATGTGTTCTGGTGCTAAGCCATTAAATGCTTTAAAACAAGTAAAATAAATTATAAAATGCACAGGCAACCAAATATAATGACTTGAGATATAATGACTTGCGTATATAATTTGTATTTTTTGGTTATGAATAGTTGATTGTCCACTGAGGAAGAAAATCTTTCTCCCAGACTCCTACATACACAAAACAAACCAAACATTAAAACGTGCAACGTTAAAATAAGTAGGCCTACTTTTTGTTTTGTTTTGTTTTGGGGGTGCATAAAAAAGAGAATTACGGTAGTCAAATGTGAATTTGTCCTGCATCCGCTTGTGTGAAAAATTTCCGTACATTTCAAAATACAACATTTCAAAGATGATAACAAGCAGCCTTGGTTGCATTAATGAGACTGAAATCTCAAATCCACTTCTAGAACAACACCTAAATTCTTCATTTCAGGTGAACTATGAGCTCTGTCTGGAGACAAGTTTGTGTTTCATTTGAGTAACACATCTATCAGCATCTGTTGGGTGCTGTCACACCCCCAGGTGATGCAGTGATATAGGTTACACATGATATTGCATATCATCAGCTGAGTAACTGAAAATCAATAGCGTGGGTGGGGGTGGGCATGTGAAAGAGATTACGTACATTACCGGTCAAAAGTTTTAGAACACCTACATTTTTCCCGTTTTTATTGAATTTTACGCAGTTTAATGTTTCAATGTACTCTGAAATTAAAGCATAGAACAAATAAACAATTGGAGATTAAAAAAAATAATCATGGAATCGTTTTGTTTAACAAAATTGTAGGCTATCTACATTTTGACTCATCAAAGTAGCCACCTTTGCAGATATAACTATGTCTAGTGCTGCATTTTGCTGGTTGTCCTACAGTTCAGCCAACGTAAGATTGAATGAAGTAGAGTAAAACGAATCTTAAGTATAACAGCGCATGTTTTACAACAACGCATGTTTTGATTTAGACTTTATCATTTATGTAGTGCAACTTAGGAGCGGTTTGTTGGCGTGAAGCTAGGCTGGTAGGCCTATGTGCTACACTACTAAGTAGAAGGTAAAAGGCAACCTTGCGTTTTTAATCATGTGCAGTAATGTTGGGGTGAGCGCTGTATAATTGACAATGGGTTTTAATTTTTGTTTTCTCTTGCATTCAGGTTTTGCAAGGAACATTATCCAAGCATTGAGGGATAAAATTAGGTTTGTGCTGGAAAGACTTTATTTTTAAAAGCAACCAGGAGGTTAATTGTGGAGGTAATTATGTAGTTGAATTATTAAAGGAAATAATGTTTATAAACTGTATCGGTCAGTTTTAAAGTAAATGTGTATAAAATGTATTTATTATGCTTAGCAGCAAACCTGCTAACACACAATATTATTCATTATTTATACCACTGTCTATAGTAGAAGGTGGCCTTGCGTACGGCGTCTTACAGGCCGCTTTTAATCATGTGCAGTACTTTTAAAATGTTGTAAAATACTTACACATAATGGTGCAAAGCTGCTAGCTGTATAATTGACAATGGGTTTTAATTTTTGCAGTCCTGTATTTAATCACGCTCTCCAAATTAAGTGTCATACATCGAAATCTATAAATAAAAGATATTTTTTATATCAGGTAATTATGGCAAATAAATATGTTTATTGTGGTTTCTTAAACAAAGTTCTAAAATGATGTAAATTGTGCAGCAAAGAGGCATGAAGTCAAACTGATAATTTAAGTGGTTATTTGTATTGTGGTTTCTACAAAGTTCTTCTGGTTCAGGAGTGTGTTGTGTAATTACTGTTTTTCCTACGGTCAATATAACCACTGTGAAGAGTTGCCTAGAGCCTATGTTTGTGTCAAACCACCTTCATAAACTATAGGATGTATATACACTGCTCAAAGAAATTAAGGGAACACTTAAATCACACATCCAATCATGCAGCCAATCGAGCTGCACGGTGCTGGGCTTTGAGCACAGGTCCCACGACAGGATGTTGGGCCCTCATGCCACCCTCATGGAGTCTGCTTCTGACAGTTTGGTCAGAAACATGCACACGAGTAGCCCGCTGGAGGTCATTTTGTAGGGCTCTGGCAGTGCTCCTCCTGTTCCTCGCACAAAGGAGCAGTTACCGGTCCTGCCGCTGGGTTGTTGCCCTTCTATGGCCCTGTCCAGCTCTCTTCATGTAATGGCCCATCTCCCAGTATCTCCTCCACGCTCTTGAGACTATGCTGGGAGACACAGCAAACCTTGCGACGGAACACAACGGAGGAGCTGGACTACCTGTGCAACCTGAATGGGCTGCAGGTACCACCTCATGCTACCAGTAGTGACAAGGGCACTAGCAAAATGCAAAACTAGAGAAAAATCAGTCAGGAAGGATAAGGAGAGAGAAATGGTCTGTGGCCACCACCTGCAAAACCATTTACTTTTTGGGGGTTGACTTGCTGTTGCCTCTCCTGTCCACCTGTTGTCACTTTCATTTGCACCAAAGCAGGTGAAATTGATTCACAATTGTTTATGCTTCCTAACTGGACAGATCGATATCCCAGAAGTTTAATTGACTTGGTGTTCTACTGTGATGATTAAGTGTTCCCTTCATTTCTTTGAGCAGTGTATATATTTTTACCTAGAGGCAGGGCTTATTCTGTCAGTTGTGGGCGGGGCCTCCGGGGGTGGCCCTAGTGTGTCATATTTACACACCTTTTAGTGTGTAGCGAATCACTCATTGTGACCCACATTTTTAATGTGCGGTTTGATGTTACCTGCCTCGTCTCAGACCGCCAGCAACAAACACTAACAAATGATAGTTTGTGCTAACTACGTTCCACACGTGAATCTCATTACTAAAAGCAGAGAGTATGGGGCGGTGCCAAAACTACGTTCTACATGTGAATCACATTACTAAAAGCAGAAACTATGGGGCGGTACTAAGATTAACTACGGTCCTACATGTCACATTTAATTAACCAGGTTGGTCTCATTGGGATTTTTTTGCAAAAAAATTGGCTAACAAACGAATGATCACACATAGCCTAATGTCTTAAATTATAGCCTAAAGCTGAACATAAAATGGCTATAGCCTATCGAAAATAGCTTACTCGAGTTAGAGACCATCCTACTTCCCCAGTCGTTTCATGTTATGGCACAGGAACACTAGCTTGTCCACATTTTTTGGCAAAAGGCTGCTCCTCATTTTATTAACAATAAACCCTGCCTTGGAAAACGCGCTTGCAAAGTTTACATTCCACTTTTTTTGGATCGTCCGCGACTAAAACGAAATGCTGCCATACTCCAGATTTTTTCTTTGACATTATGTTCTTAGGTTATATAAAAATTAGTAATTAAAGTATGCCTATATCACTAATCTTAACATTAACTGCCTAATATAAATTAAAGAGAACATGTATAGGCCTAGCCAGGGCCGTCTCAAAGGGTGGGTGGGGCCTGGGGCGAGTAACCCCCCGCGGGGCCCAGCTGTTAACTATACATTTTTTACATTTTACATTTTAATCATTTAGCAGACGCTCTTATCCAGAGCGACTTACAAGATGTGCATTAATACAAGGTAAGAACAATCATAGTTAGCGCACAAGATCAGTGCAGTAAAACAGCAATAGACATAATTGCAGGCGTCTGCGTATCATACCTGTAACACTGGGAAAGAAAAGGTTAGTTTTTTTTTTTTTTTTTTATATAAACAGTGTAGAACAAGTAAACAGTGGTGACGACAGATTGACTAGATGGACAGTGTTCAGTGGTTCAGAGTCTGAAGAGGTGGGTTTTGAGTGTCTTGCGGAAGATTGGAAGTGATTCCGCAGTCCTGACCGATAGCGGGAGGTCGTTCCACCAGCGAGGGACCAGGACAGAGAAAAGGCAAGACTGCGAGGAGCGGCTGCCAGGCGCCCGGAGGGATGGGGCAGTCAGTTTTCCAGCAGAGGCGGAGCGGAGGGGTCTGGGCGGGGTGTAGGGAGTGATGAGTGACTGGAGGTATGGGGGAGCAGTACCTCTGGCCGCTTGAAAAGCAAGCACCAGTGACTTGAATCTGATGCGTGCTGTGATGGGGAGCCAGTGCAGAGAGGAGAGTAGAGGGGTGATGTGGGTGAACTTCAGCTGGTTGAACACCAGGCGAGCAGCAGCGTTCTGGACTAGTTGCAGTGGCTTGATGGCACAGGCCGGAAGGCCTGCCAGCAAGGAATTACAGTAGTCCAGACATGAGATCACCAGGGCCTGGACTAGGAGTTGAGTCGCCTCTTGGGTGAGGAACGGTCAGATCCTCCGGATGTTGTGGAGGGAGAAACGGCAGGTCCGAGTGATCGCTGCAATATGGCTCGAGAAGCACAGCTGGTTGTCCAGGGTTACCCCAAGACTCCTGGCAGACTGGGACGGAGACACTATGGAGCCTTCCACGGTGATTGACGCATCAATCATCGGGGAGCCCTTCGCTGGGAGGAAGAGCAGCTCTGTCTTCCCCAGGTTCAGCTTCAGGTGGTGGGTGGACATCCATGCGGAGATGTCAGCCAGGCATGCAGAGATCCGTGCCGGGACCTGGGTATCAGATGGAGGGAAGGAGAGAAACAGTTGGGTGTCATCAGCATAACAGTGATAGGAAAAACCATGAGCAGAAATAACAGAGCCAAGTGACTTGGTGTACAGAGAAAATAGGACGGGGCCTAGCACCGAGCCCTGCGGGACTCCGGTAGAGAAGGTGTGGGGAGAGAGAGGGATCCTCTCCAGGCCACCTGGTAGGACCGGTCAGCCAGGTAGGACTCAAACCATGTCAACGCAGATCCAGAGATTCCCATCTCGACGAGAGATGAGATCAGGATCCGGTGGTCCACGGTGTCGAATGCCGCCGACAGGTCGAGGAGGAGGAGGATGGAGCTAAGGGATCGGGACTTAGCCCCGTGAAGAGCCTCAGTGACCGCAAGGAGAGCAGTCTCTGTGGAGTGGCCTGCTCTGAACCCAGATTGGTTGGGATCAAGCAGGTCGTTCTGTAAGAGATGAGCAGACAGTTGATTATAGACAGCCCGCTCTAATGTTTTGGAAAGGAATGGGAGGAGAGAGACAGGTCGGTAGTTAGAGATGACAGCAGGATTCAGAGAGGGTTTTTTGAGGAGGGGGACAACATGAGCGCATTTGAGGGAGGAGGGGACAGAGCCAGAGGAGAGGAGTTAATGACATTGGAGACAAAGAGGAGGATGTCCATAGCAATGGACTGGAAGAGGGGGGAAGGAATGGGATCAAGAGGGCAGGTGGTGGGACGGTGGGAGAGAACAAGTTGAAGGATGTCTGAGTCAGGGAGGGGCGAGAAGGAGGACAGAGGGGTGGGAGGTTTATGTAGCGAGATGGGAGAGGGAGAGGTTGGGAGGAAGGAGTTGCGAATGACATCAACCTTCTCGTGAAAGAAGGATGAGAAGTCATCGGCGGTTAGAGAGGAGGGGGGTGGGGGATGAGGAGGGGTGAGGAGAGAGGAAAACGTATAATAGAGTTTACGTGGGTTGGAAACAGAAGATTGAATTTTAGAAAGGAAAAATGCAGACTTAGCAGAGGAGAGGTTAGAGGAGAAGGAAGCCAGGAGTATGTGGAAATCAGACAGAGCTACAGGGGATTTGGATTTTCTCCATTTCCTTTCTGCCGCTCGCAGTTTCAGTCGGTTAGCCCGAATGGAATCGGTTAGCCAGGGGGCCGGGGGGTGGAGATGAGCAGGTTTAGTGGATAGAGGACAGAGTAAGTCAAAGGAGGAGGAGAGAGAGGAAAGTTGGGTGGATGATGCTTCCTCAGCAGGTAGCTGAGAGAAGGCATCAGTAGGGGGAAGGGAAGATAGGACAGTAGCTGACAGGGCAGCGGGGGAGAGAGAGCGGAGGTTGCGACGGACAGGGACAGTAGGAACAGGTGAAGATGGTTTAGGCACAGAGGGGAGGGGGAGGGAGAAAGACAGAAAGCAATGGTCAGACACATGTAGAGGCGATACCGTAATGTTGGGTGAGGCGCAGTTCCTGGTGAAGACCAGGTCCAGTTGGTTACCGGCCTTGTGGGTGGATGGGGATTCAGCCATGGTGACTGCAGAGGCCTGAGAGGTCTCCAGCGGCAGGTTGAAGTCCCCGAGGAGTAAGACGGGAGTGCCATCCTCAGGGAAGGCACTGAGTAGGGCATCGATCTCGTCTAGGAAACTCCCCAGTGGACCTGGAGGGCGATAAAGAACAATGATGTGCAGTTTACATGGAACAGTGATAGTGACCGCATGAAATTCAAAGGAGGAGGGTGAGAAGTGAGGAAGAGGAACAATACCAAATCTCCACAGGGGGGAGATCAGTATACCTGTCCCTCCACCTCTACCTGAGGGTCGTGGAGTGTGGGAGAAGGTGTAGGCAGCGGAGAGAGCAGCAGGGGTGGCCGTGTTCTGGGGAGTGATCCACGTCTCCATGAGCACCAGGAACTGCAGGGAGAGTAGTGAGGTCTGGGCCGAGATGAAATCGGCCTTCCGGACAGCGGACTGGCAGTTCCATAGTCCACCTGCTACCACCATGTCAACACCGGGAGATCAAGGAGGGTGGATGAGGTTGGACAGATTACGGGTGTGGGTAGAATCTCTCCTTCTAGGGAATCCAGAAGAGGAGACATAGACTGGGATAGGGAGGAAGCATGTAGTGTTAGATGCAGAGGAAGTAGAACAGGGAGATACAAAACTATGATACTTACCGTACGGCGAGCACTCCCTAGCTGGCCCCCCTCGGTGGACTCCTGCAGGTAGACTCCTCTGTCTCTGAGTCTTCGTTCGGTGAGGCTAGGAAGGTGAGGCTGCCGCGAAAAGCTGCCACTATCCACAACTATGGTTGCTAATATAGAAATAAAAGATATAAAATATAAATAAATATAAAAAGAGTAAACTATTTACAAAATAGCATTCATTTTTTTGTTTAGTCTTTCACTGAATACATGAAGTCATCACGACACTAGGCCTACATAAATACAAAAATAAGACAACGAATAGCCTCGTGATTTGCACAAAAAGCACATGTCTACTTTGCATAGTGGGCCTAATGCAAAAAAAGAATAAAATACAACAAACACGCGTAATTTCCCCCCCCCCAATTTTTTATTGATCTCAATCAGATTTTCGAGGATAAATTAAGTTGGCTAATGAAGTAAGGCCTTGATTTTTGGTGCCAGTTATCAGAGGAAACGTAAACAAACAAAAAACATGAAATGAGTGGGCTTTAACTATTTTTGATAAACCTTCGCGAACTGACTGAATTGTCCAATATTCCAGTCGAAGGTGCAAAGGTAAGCATCTCTACAACTTTGCCTTCATAACGTTAGGCTATGTCTGTGTAACATTAGGCAATGTGTTCAAACAAGTTTTAATTAAATTAATAAAACGATATTATCAACGCGTATGTCCAGTACCGCCTGAACAACAGACAAGATTTAAAACATGTATGACAAGACCTCTTTTGTCCTTTACCGAAACACCACTAGCCTACTCAGTGGATATATTTAATGTTCAGAGACATATACATGTTAGACACAGATTATTATTCTTATTATTCTTATTATTTAATAGGCTAGATCTAGTAGCGTGTCATTATCTCCAATAAAAATGTGAGTTTAAGCAATCGGAAGTTAGTTCGGAAACTGCATGCAGTTAGCGAATTACACAAATAAGAATGTGAGTATATGTTCTACATGCTACTCCAAAAAGGTAGTTTTGCTTCGTGGTTGCGGGTTTTTTTAGGAATCCGTCATTGAATTGTCATTAGTAAAATAGTCAGTGATAACCAGCGACTCACAACGTTTAGCTAGTTCCAACTGCTGGTGTTGTAGCAAGCTAGTCAGCCAGTTGTTTTGTCACTTTATCAAGCTCCCTAACTGGCATATGGTAATAAACATGGCTCTTGTGTGTCAATGGACTATCGTAAAAAAGCAAGCGTATACTCAGTGAGACAACGAACTGTACAGGTGTAAACGTTAATTATTGGCTAGCCAGACACTCCGCGTTAGTCTTTCACATAAGCTAGCCATCCGGCTACCACTGTTCTGCGCTGTCTCCGAATTTCAGAATTAAGCAGAATACGCTGGCTGCTACGTAAGAGATGGGACTGTGACGTAATAGCATCGCACTGCCTGCCACGGCCTACTGTGACGCAACCATGAAAAAGTGTATAAAACGAGAACAACCTGACATTGTAATTTGTTGAGTCATCACTGGTAGAAGAATCTTCAGCAAGCGCAAACTATCAACTCAACTTGTGTAAAACTGTCAACTGCACAAATGGATTTCATGACACCGCAGGATTAGATTCGTAGCCTGGTCCAGAAGATTGTGTATTTAATCGGGGAACGAGTTACCCTAACAGCATCGACTCCCCGATTCATAATAAGATGCATCCTCGACAACGACGGAAAGGTGATGTCACCCTGCGCTCCGTCGCCGCTAAAGAGTCAGGTAACACCGACGGAGAGGGAGGCCTGAGTGTCGCAGAGGGGCAGACGCTAAAATGTGTGAGGTGTCTGGCTCTCGCCACTCCGTCAGCAGTGAAAAACCTCTCTCTTTGGAAGCAAGGGCTACACCCTCTTCCAGACCTGGAAACTGTCGAGGCTGAAGCCTCCAAGGAAAAAGATTAAGCTAAAATGGCACAAGTTGAACCACTATAGCATGTGTTTATTCTCTTTCTCTCTCTCTCAACTTTGGATAAATAGTGTCTGCTAAAATGGTGGGAGGTATGGGGGCAGTCGCATGTCCCACTGAGAAAGAGGTAAAGGCCACCACTGCAACAGTGACTTCTCTTGCTGAAGTGAGCGGGGGCGCCGTTTCCGACGGAGAGAAAGTGGTTCCCATTGCTGAGGCAGGAGAGGCGAACGCGATCACGGAGATACGTGCTGCCGCCGCCGCCGCTTAAGAGGCAGGTAACACCGACGGAGAGGGAAGTCGGAGTGTTGCGGAGGGGCAGAAGCGCCCATTTTTCAAGAGGCTCGCGAAACACCTGAGGGACAGCACTACAAAGATCATGTGCGAGATGTCTGCCTCTCTTGCCACCGCCGTGGCTGAGGGGGAAGCGTCTCCACCAGCAGCACCACCAAAGCCCTCTGTTTGGAAGAGGTTTAAATTCTTCCTGTCTAAGGCAACTTCAAGAAGCAAGGGCTACACCCTCTTAGAGGAGGACGACCTGGACGAAGCTTAAACTCTCTCGTTCTCTCTCTCTTAGTTTGATTATTTGAATTTAAACTTTTGCTTAAAGGCTGTCTTTGAATCGTGTTCTGGGCTGGATGGTGCATGTGTTGCCGTGGGCCCTCCCAAATCGGGGTGAATCCTGCAGTCCGTCTGCACCAGTTGCGTTTGCGTTCACTGTGCAGTCCTCCGTGCAGAACCTGCGCTGGTGGACTGCACTGTGAATGGCAGCAGCAGATGGCTGTACACGGATTCATAGGCCCGCGTGCTACCATGCGCCGTCTTGTTGTCATCCCAAGCAGCCACACCAAGAGCACATCTTAGGGGCTCAGGCCAGCATGCATCCGCTAGCAATGACCATCTTTATGTAAAATGGGAGAACGTAGTTGTTTATTATTTAAAACCAATAATCGGCATATAGCATATCTCTTTCTCTCTCTCATAAAAGATAGGCTAACACGATGAAAAATGAATTACAAAGTAATTGATGTCACCACCACCATTAAGTGTGACTTGCTCAATACCTATAAAGTCAAATGTGGAAATGTGTTCCCTTCTTTAAAATGTCTAGCAACAGGACTCTAGCAACATCACCTCTTCTAATTGAGCTTCACTCAGTTCCTTAAGCAGATGTGCAGTTTCTCCAATGTAGATCTTTCCATCGTATAAATAACATCTCTGGTGTTGCAGGTGATCTTTACTAAGTTTCCATTAACGGTGTATTTAACACAACACTTTTAGTATATTGACAGTACACATATATTTTGGTTACTAGCGGTTGATCTTTAAAAGTGTCTATCAAGAATGGATCACCTTGAAGCACATGCCAGTGTTTTAAAGCTACACTGCCCATCCAAAACAAAAGTCACACACTGTAATATTTAGTTGGACCACCTTTAGCTTTGATTACGGCACACATTCGCCGTGGCATCGTTTCGATAAGCTTCTGCAATGTCACAACATTTATTTCCGTCCAGAGTTGCATACATTTTTCGCCAAGATCTTGTATTGATGATGGGAGAGTCGGACCGCGGCGCAAAGTCTTCTCCAGCACATCCCAAAGATTCTCAATGGGGTTAAGGTCTGGACTCTGTGGTGGCCAATCCATGTGTGAAAATGATGTCTCATGCTCCCTGAACCACTCTTTCACAATTTGAGCCCGATGAATCGTGGCATTGTCATCTTGGAATATGCCCGTGCCATCAGGGAAGAAAAAAATCCATTGATGGAAAAACCTGGTCATTCAGTATATTCAGGTAGTCAGCTGACCTCATTCTTTGGGCACATAACATTGCTGAACCTAGACCTGACCAACTGCAGCAACCCCAGATCATAACACTGCCCCCACAGGCTTGTACGGTAGGCACTAGGCATGATGGGTGCATCACTTACCCTGATGCGCCCATCACTCTGGAACAGGGTAAATCTGGACTCATCAGACCACATGACCTTCTTCCATTGCTCCAGAGTCCAACCTTTATGCTCCCTAGCAAATTGAAGCCTTTTTTTCAGATTAGCCTCACTGACAAGTGGTTTTCTTAAGGCTACACAGCTGTTTAGTCCCAATCCCTTGAGTTCCCTTCGCATTGTGCGTGTGGGAATGCTCTTACTTTCACTATTAAACATAGTGAGTTCTACTGTAGATTTTTTACGATATGATTTCACCAGACGTTTAAGTGATCGCCGATCACGATCATTCAAAAACAAATTCTGACCACATTTCTTCCTCGAAGATGATGGTTCACCACTATCCCTCCAGGTTTGAATAATGTGTTGGACAGTTCTTAACCCTCTGAGGTCCGTGCTAAGCTTTTAGATGTTTTTTGATTTTGGCATGGTCTGATATTTATCTCAATTTCATCAATTTAACACACACTTACTCCAAAGTGTTTGATATTTTTATTTGAAGGACAATCACAGCTACATTTGTATGCCATCAATAGTTTGGTCAGTATCATATGCAGCTTGTAAATAGATCTACAAACACACAAGTTAAAAATAGTAAATTTTTCTGCTGTCACAAAAGTTGTGAAAGCACACACTAAACTATAGTGACGAATTGTTTTGCCAATGTGCGTTTGTTCATCAAGGTCTTGGTTATGTAAGGGTGTGAAAACAGTTTAGCACATCTGAGATCTAAATAGATAAAAACCTGTTTTTATCAGAACTGGTCACATTTATTTCAGGCTGTGGGAGGGCTAAATGCTAAATACCTGAATATTCATTATTCATTGTCCACACCTCTAAGATCTGTCAGATGGGCCATCTCACTGGGCCATCAGTGTTATATTCTGAGTTCCTGTTCTGTTGTTTTTTGGTCTTTGTTTATTTTTCATTCAGTCCTTATTAATTATTCTTTATCCAGTATTGCATTTTCCCTGTTCTGTCACGTTCTGCTCCCTGTCTGTCCTTGTTCCGTTTATTTCGAGATGCACTCCTTGTCTTGTCATGCACTTCGGGAGTTTATACTTTTCGGGGTTTTTCCGCCTTCGCTTATCATCTCGTTTTCTTCCTTCTTACTTTCTAGATTGCACTTTGTATATATTAGGTAGATGTGTATAGTACTAACCAACTAATCTACTAACGTTAGGGATTTAGATTAAGTTACTAACACGCGGAATATGTTTGGCGTCACAAGACGCGGAATATGTTTGGCGTCACAAGACGCTGAATTCATATATTTTCACGAGTATTTGAAAACAAGCGAAATAAATAACATTTTAGGCTGTTTGAAAAGTATTCTTCCATAGATCTTGTGTGCATATTGCAATTTGTTACGTTGCAACACGCGGAATATGTAGTCACAAGACGCGAATTCATATATTGAATATATATACAAGTATTTGATAACATGGCAAATCAAATATAGTTACTTACTCTTCGTCAGTTATTGTCTTCGCCGCTTTTCATCAATACTCTCAAACACTGCAGCGCAGAAAATCTTTCCATCTTGAATAAAATTGTATGTCTGTATAAAATCTTGCTTCAAATTGTCGGGACAGTTTATGTGTTTACGCCGGCGTTTTCACACATGGCCCCACGCCCCGCCCCACACACCTCCGAAACTCGCACCTAGTTACCATGTCAATAGAAGGGGGACGTTACTACCAGGTAAAAAAGAGAGTAAAAGGCAAGGTTTACTTTTGGTCTAATTAACCTAATTTAAAAAATCCCATTTGATTTGCCAGTGCTCAAATCGGAAAGTCGCGATTCTAAGGTTTCTGTCAATGTTTTTGTCGCGTGTGTATGATAAAATATCGCGAAGTTAGAAATAGTAATATACTTTTATTGCTGCTGGGAGCGGCGCCGCTCCCGTCGACCTCAGGGGGTTAACCCAATTTGAGTAGTTTCAGCAATCTCCTTAGTTGTGTTCTTTGCTTGATGCAGGCCAATAATTTGACCCTTCTGAAACAGATTAACATCTTTTCCACGACCACAGGACATGTCTTCCGACATTGTTGTTTAAGAAATGAGAAGCTACTCACTGCATCAGTTAGGTTTAAATAACTTGTTGCCAGCTAAAACATATTAATCACTGCAGTAATTATCCAATGGAAGGCTCTCACCTATTTGCTTAGTTAAATCCAGGTAGTGACTTTTTTTTTGGGCCAGGCAGTGTATGTGATAATACAATACAATACAACAATTTAGCGACTTACAGAAAGTGCATTCAGCTCGAGTAAATTAACAAGCGGTAAACTGCCGCTTTTTACATTTTTAAACTGCAGAGTTTAAATAAAATAAAAAAGTTTAGTTTACTTGAGTGGCGAGGCATGATCCCTTCTCTGTAACTCGAATATCTAGAAAATTGAACTGCTCCAGCGAGAGCTGAAGGTCACGGCCCAATGAAGCCAACAGGACCACATCATCTGCAAAGAGCAGTGACCCAATCCTCAGGCCACTGAACCGGACCCCCTCAACGCCCCGGCTGCGCCTAGATATTCTGTCTATAAAGGTTATGAACAGAACCGGTGACAAAGGGCAGCCCTGGTGGAGTCCAACCCTCACCGGGAACAAATCCGACTTACTGCCGGCAATGCAGACCAAGCTCTGGCACAGGTCGCAGTGACCCAAAGGACCGAATGGCCCGATATCAAGGGGTCCGGCAGCCCATACTCCCGGAGCACCCCCCACAGGACTCCCAGAGGGACACGGTCGAAAGCCTTCTCCAAGTCCACAAAGCATGTGTAGACTGGTTGGGCAAACTCCCATGCACCCTCCAGGGCTCCGCGGACGGTGTAGAGCTGGTCCACAGTCCCGCGACCAGGACGAAAACCACATTGCTCCTCCTGAATCTGAGGTTCAACCATCCGACGGACCCTCCTCTCCAGAACCCCTGAATAGACCTTACCAGGGAGGCTGAGGAGTGTGATCCCCCTGTAGTTGGAATACACCTTCCGGTCCCCCTTCTTGAAGAGGGGGACCACCACCCCGGTCTGCCAGTCCAGAGGCACTGCCCCCGATGTCCACGCGATGCTGCAGAGTCGTGTCAACCAAGACAGCCCCACAACATCCAGAGCCTTGAGGGACTCCGGGCGGATCTCATCCACCCCCGAGGCCCTGCCACCACAGAGCTTTTTAACCACCGCGGCGACCTCAGCCCCAGAGATAGGAGAGCCCACCCCCGAGTCCCCAGACCCTACTTCCTCACTGGAAGGCGTGTCGGTGGGATTGAGGAGGTCTTCGAAGTATTCCCTCCACCGACCCACAACGTCCCGAGTCGAGGTCAGCAGCGCCCCATCCCCACTGTACAGAGTGTTGACAGTGCACTGCTTCCCCCTCCTGAGACGCCGGATGGTGGTCCAGAACCTCCTCGAAGCCGTTCGGAAGTCTTTCTCCATGGCCTCACCAAGCTCCTCCCATGCCCGAGTTTTTGCCTCAGCGACTGCCGAAGCTGCGCTCCACTTGGCCCGCCGATACCTATCAGCTGCCTCTGGAGTCCCACAGGCCAAAAAGGTCCGATAGGACTCCTTCTTCATCTTGACGGCATCCCTCACTGCCGGTGTCCACCAGCGGGTTCGGGGATTACCGCCACGACAGGCACCAACGACCTTGCGGCCACAGCTCCGGTCAGCCGCCTCGACAATGGAGGCATGGAACATGGCCCACTCAGACTCAATGTCCCCCGCCTCCCCCGGGACATGGTTGAAGCTCCCCCGGAGGTGGGAGTTAAAGCTCCTTCTGACAGGAGACTCTGCCAGACGTTCCCAGCAGACCCTCACAATACGTTTGGGCCTGCCAGGCCTGACCGGCATCCTCCCCCACCATCGGAGCCAACTCACCAGCAGGTGGTGATCAGTTGACAGCTCCGCCACTCTCTTCACCTGAGTGTCCAAGACATGCGGCCGCAAGTCCAACGACACGACCACAAAGTCGATCATCGAACTGCAGCCCAGGGTGTCCTGGTGCCAAGTGCACATATGGACACCCTTATGCCTGTTATGGACAATCCGTGACAAGCACAGAAGTCCAACAACAAAGCACCGATCTGGTTCTGGTTCAGATCGGGGGAGCCGTTTCTCCCAATCACGCCCCTCCAGGTCTCACTATCGTTGCCCACGTGAGCATTGAAGTCCCCCAGCAAAACGAGGGAGTCCCCAGAAGGAGTGCTCTCAAACACCCCCTCCAAGGACTCCAAAAAGGGTGGGTATTCTGAGCTGCTGTTTGGAGCATAAGCACAAACAACAGTCAGGACCCGTCCCCCCGCCCGAAGGTGGAGGGAGGCTACCCTCTCGTCTACCGGGGTGAACCCCAATGTACAGGCACCGAGCCGGGGGGGCAATAAGTATTCCCACCCCTGCTCGGCGCCTCCCACCAGGGGCAACTCCAGAGTGGAAGAGAGTCCAACCTCTCAAGGAGACTGGTTCCGAGCCCATGCCCATGCCGAGGCGAGGCCGACTATATAGCCGGAACCTCTCGACCTCCCGCACCAGCTCAGGCTCCTTCCCCGCCAGAGAGGTGGCATTCCACGTCCCTAGAGCTAGCTTCTGCAGCCGAGGATCGGACCGCCAAGGTCCCTGCCCTCGGCCGCCGCCCATCTCACACTGCACCCGACCCCCTTGGCCTCTTTCACGGGTGGTGAGCCCATGGGAAGGGGGTCCTACATCGCCTCTTCGGGCTGTGCCCAGCCGAGCCCCATAGTTGTAGGCCCGGCCACCAGGCGCGCCCTCGAGCCCCACCCCCAGGCCTGGCTCCAGGGGGGGGGCCCCGGTGACCCACGTCCGGGCGAGGGAAACGTAGTTCCATTTTTGTTCGTCATCATATCTAGAAAATTGATTTAATCAAAGCTGTAGTTCAAGGTGAACTCTTCAAAGTTTTCATTTAAATAAATTCACTCCTGAAGCAGAGTGATACTGCCTTTCCATAGTAAGAACACATCTATATAGTGTTTCCAAGTTCAAAATGATGGAAGTAAGGGGTTATTCTGTGAACCTCATGAACCTCAAATGTTCTTCTCATTTTCCACCAAACAAACAAGCAAAATATGTAATGTCATTGAAAAAGAAAGTGGTGCTTTAAAAAAAAGGTTTTTTTAAAAGTAGCTGGCCACTGCAACCGGGGTTCGATTCCACCGGCCGCACCAGAGTCGGCTTTGGCCAGGGGCGACGATTGGCTGTCGCACCCTCTATTTTTCATGTCAATATCCCCCTTGTATTGTGAGTTCGCTGCCGTAGCCCTGAGACCGGCAATGACAAAGGCGAAGTACTGCCTCCTCCGAGCCGGCACTTGCCAAGCTGTCGACTGTAACTCCGGTACACAGAGCTACTCCTATACGCAGCAAACTCATGTCGGCTTCCCTCCCCCCTCCCTGGGGCGGACAGCTAATTGACGCCCCCTAGTGGCACTCCCGATCAGAGCCGACTCTGGCACGGATGGTGGAATCGAACCCCGGTCGCAGTGGCCAGCGTGCACTAATGGCTATCATCCTTCAGTTCCTCAATGAAGAGGAACTAAAACTCAGAGAGACAGGTAATATGCAGGTATTGCAGGTAATGCATATTGTCTTCATAATGTTGCTGCCAGTGACTAGAATTTCAACAATATCCAATCAAAATTGATCAAAGGCAAGTCCCTTAGGGCATTGTCAGCTTCCTCAAAATGTTGCAGCCACAAACAAGGAGCCTCAGCCAGATGGAGAGCCTAATCAATCTGTGCTTCTCTCTCTTCTTGCTGCGGGATCAGAGGGATCGCTCCTGTCTCTCCGTAGACTGAAATCCTGAGAGAAGAGTCTGGCTGCAGGAGGGAGAACTCTGGGGAGGACAGCCAATCGCCACCCCCGAACGGAACTCCCAGCTAGGGAATCGAACCCCCGGCCGCAGTGGGCAGCCTGCACTCTGGGCAAGTGCTTTTACCGGTTGCACCACCCTGGGGCCCCCGATTAAATGCAATATGTGGAAAACAACATGACAGTAACTATGAATACTAGGACTGGATCATCATCATTACATAGTGTAGGTCTTTAATATGATTAAGGTGCAGTTTAAATTGTTCACCATTCTTTCAAAGAATGAACATGAACATGATTAATAGGTATAATGCAAGCCCAGTGGTAAAACCTAAGACTTGAGACTTACTTGGGACTCAAATAAGGGAGACTTGGTCCCATCTCTGCTAGAGACCAGGGGCCGTATTCACAAATAATTTTAGTTAGGAGTCCCACCTTAAAACCTATTCACAAAGCTGCAAAGACAAACTCATACTAAGGAATTCCTAGAATTTTCAAGCTAAGAGTGAGGGCGGGGTTGACGTCGTTGCTATGGATGACGTTGTTTCTCATGAACGAGCTTACTCAGAATGCCCACAGCGATTGGCTGATATAGGGGATGGGTCTCTGCCCGCGATTTCAACCTAGCAAATAAATTATATGCTACTGTAAAGGGGTATGTAGGACTACCTGTTCCTGTTATATTCTAATAAAGATTCTAAACTACAAAGGTAGGCTACGTGTCACTGATTTAACATGAAACCAAGAATACTGACTAGTCAATTCGTTACATGTCTGCATCTCGTAAACAATCAGTGGGTATCTATATAAGCAGCCTTCCAATTATCCAGACTAGAATCACCATGGCTGACAATAAATGCAAACCAAACTGGACGAAAGACCAACAACTACTGCTGGCCGAACAAGTGAATGAAAGAAAATAAATAATCAAAGGGAAATTCGGAAGTGGCATAACCACCAAAACCAAAAAAGAAGCATGGGAAAGCATTCGCATGGAAATAAACGCGGCTTTCCCACTCCTCCCGAGAACCACTGATGAATGCGAGAAGCGGTGGTTCTCTGCAGTCTCATGCGAGGCAAGAGATTGCAGAATACAAGCGACAAACAGCTGCCACAGGTACAGTACATTAGGCCAATCATCCACAACTAGGGCCTACACTATAGACTACACCACAATGTTTTATTCTATCATTTAATGCATTCAGCCTATATACAAAAATGAACGTGTTGTCATCCATAAATTAATCTAGCTAAACGTCACCGAAGATCATGTCATCTGTAATACATAATATTTAATGTATTCATTAGGAGGAGGCACAGCACCCAAGGAACTGTCTCCAACTGCCTCAGTGGTGTACAGTATCCTTGGGTACTCTGACACCAGCATAACGGGGCTGCAGGGGTGCATTGACCCTGCAATGCTACTGCTGGATGATCTTGAGGGGTAAGTTTGTCAAATAGAAGATTTGCCTCATATAATCATCCACAGCTGGGACACAACACAATCATGAATAAGTATCATGTTTAATCAGTCACAAAATTATATCATGACATACATAATAACAAACATAAGAACAATGAATAGTAATAATAATAATAAATAATAATGATCACTATCATAAATCATAAACATCATTTTGTGGATGCCTCTCCAAGATATAGGCCACACAAAATAAACTAACAAAACTCTCTCCCTCTTTTAGGGCCAACAGTTCAGCTGCCACTCAAGGCAATGCTCCTGGCTGGCCACCTCTCTCCAGCCCCCTGGCCTCCTGCCCCCTCCCTCCTGGCCCCCTTCTGTTTCTCCCCCCCTCTCCAGGCCCGGCTCCTGGCCCTCTCTCTCCAGGCCCGGCTCCTGCCAGTCCTCCAGCAGCTCGTGGTGGTCCTGCCCCATCAGCATCTCTGGAACAGCAGAAATTGGAGCTGGAAATTAGCTTGCTTAAGAAACAACATGCCCTCCTTGATCAACAAGAGAGGCTCTTTGCCAAACAAGAGAGGCTTATTGACAAACAAAATCTGCATATTGATAAACAGGATAGGGTCCTCGAGCTCCAGGAGGAGTACTACTCGCATCAGTTAAAGATGCTCAATGAATAAAAGGCCTATTGCATCACAACAACTTGTGTTTTGACTGATTTTTCTAGAGATGTAGCCATATTATCCTACGTGGTTATTCACAATCACAGTGATTGTGTGAGCAAAATGACCATGATTTCAAAAGGAAAGCAAACTTTTTCAGAGCTTAGCCTACCTTTTGTAATATGACTGAGGTCCCGGTTGTGGGTGGATGTATGGCGTGAGGAGCCACGTCCTGCTGGGATAGCCACTGTCCCCCACCGAGTGGCATCCAGCGGGGACACGGTGTCTCTCAAAACAGCAGCCTCAGGCCACTCTCCTGTTTATTTTATTTATGTATTAGTTTATTTGTCAGGGACAATACAAACAACATTGTAACAGGTTAACATAATGTGTTGCGCGTATGTAGGCTATACGTCCCTGAGTACGTGCGTACCTGTAGGATCCGTGAGTCATGTGTTGCACCTGGCCACTTGGCGACAATGTCCATGATGTTATAGTGTGACGTTCGTGATAAGGACCCAGACGCAGATCAGTAATATGGCAAAAGAGGAGTTTATTGGAAAGCAGGGGTCAAAACCAGGAATCCGATAATGGCAAAGGTACAAAATCACAAGGCAAAAGGGAGATCCGGAAAACAGTAATAAGGTCAAAAACGGGCAGGCAGAAAGGCAAACAAACAGAATCGCAAGGCAGGCTCGGGGTAGTCAACAGAAGGGTAGTCTCGGAAAAATCAATAATCAATGGCTTTGGAAAGGTAGGCTCAGAGAATAAGGATCAATACTGACCCGGGAAAGAACAAGAACACAGAACAGATATACAAGGAATTAACATAAACACTGAACTAATATACAGGCAGGGAAGGAAGACACAATAGGACTCAGGTGTGACTGGGAGGAGAGAGGGGAGGAACACAGGTATAAACAATGGGAATCGTTAATCTAATAACGAGGGGATTCGCTAATAGAATAACGACGGGAAACGAAAGACACGGACTGGGAAACATACAAACAAATAGACAATAAACGACCTGGAAGAACAGGCAGACACGTGCATAGTAAAATTGGAGGAATGCAAAGAGAATCAGCGTGCGACTGAAGTGAAAGTGAAAAGCTAATCAGGGATAGGATAATGGGAGAGAGAATGAGCGATAGTAAGAAGCGTGAGGTAATTAGTGATTAGTAGTGTTAGTAACTCAATCTAAATCCCTAACGTTAGTAGATTAGTAGGTTAGTACTATACACATCTAACTAATATATACAAAGTGCAATCTAGAAAGTAAGAAGGAAGAAAACGAGATAATAAGCAAAGACGGAGAAAACCCGAAACATTTCCCGAAGTGCAAATGACAAAGACAAGGAGTGGATCAGGAACAGGAACAATAACAGACGGGGAACAGAACGTGAATGAAACATGACACGAAGATAGATAAATAAACAAAGTACAAAAACAAACCGAACAGACACTCAGAACGTAACATATAGTTGGTATCAAACACCACCTGTGTGTTGATACTATGACATTTTTTCCGGTTGACAAATGACGGTTCATCTTGTGATGGTGCAATGACTCGGACATGTGTCCCATCTATTGCACCAACAATACCGGGTAGTCCAGCTATGGCCATGAAGTTGATCTTGTTCCTTTGGAGTTGCCGAGCATCAAGTGGAAACCGTATGTATTGTTGGACGATGTGTGGCCTGGAGAGGGCATTTATTGTTTGATGTACTATTCTACTGACAGATGACTGGGATATGGGGAGATCGTCTGCATTGCATAGCTGCATTTTCCCTGTAGCCAAGTAGCGTAGAGTTGTCAACACCTTGATCTCTGCTGTTATCAGGTTGTTTCTGTTTGTTGGTGACGTGATTGCACCTCTGACTAGCTCTACTACTATCATAATACCCTCGCGATTGAGGCGGTACCTTTTTATGAGCTCTGTATCATTCAATATCTCCAAAGTGTTGACGCGATTGCAACGACGATTGCCAGCAGCAGCCATTTTCTGATCGCTGTGAATAGGTCTTTAGCGACTTAGAAGTCCTCTTGACTGCTTCTAACTTCTCCTGGACTTAGAAGCGTTTTTTAGCTCTCAAACCCTTTGTGAAATACTCTTATCCCCAAAATTTAGGAGTCCTACATTTAGGAGTGACGCGCCCATTCTTTTTTGGAGTTGCTCCTAAATTGCAGAGTTAGGACCAACTTTTACCCTTAAAATGCTTTGTGAATACCGACCCAGGCATGTGCTTCCATACTTACACAGGGCCTGATACAGGTTAAAACCACTCAATCAATGGAGGTAAATCTCAAGAGATGAACTGACACATGACCAAGATGCTCTGTGTCCAGGAAAGACAGCATATCTTCCTTACGCACCTGAGGTCAGAGCAAGGGCGTAACCACATTAAATATTGGGAGGGGACATAATGAAAGGAAATGTTTTATACAGTATCTACAAATTATTGGGGGGGGGCAGATATGATTGTTTTGAATATATTTAATGACCTTCCCCACACCTATGAATCAGAGAACAGTGGAATGGGACTATCCTTGCACTACTTACCAAAAACAGGTAAGGCAAAGACCATGGAACAAGTGTAAAAAATGTACATTTACATTTACATTTACATTTTAAGCATTTAGCAGACGCTCTTATCCAGAGCGACTTACAAGATGTGCATCAATACATGGTAGGAACAATCACAGTTAGCGCACAAGATCAGTGCAGGAATACAGCAATAGACATCATTGCAGGCATCTGCGTACCATACCTGTAACACCGGGAAGGAAAAGGAAAACATTTGTTACATTTTTTTTATAAAGAGTATAGTGTTGAACAAGTAGACAGTGGTGAAGACAATTTAGCTAGATGGACAGAGATCAGGGGTAGTGGAGTCTGAAGAGGTGGGTTTTGAGTCTCTTGCGGAAGATTGGAAGTGATTCCGCAGTCCTGACCGATTGCGGGAGGTCGTTCCACCAACGAGGGACCAGGACAGAGAAGAGGCGAGACCGCGAGGAGCGGCTGCCAGGCGCCCGGAGGGATGGGGCAGAGAGGTCTGGACGGGGTGTAGGGCGTGATGAGTGACTGGAGGTATGGGGGAGCAGTACCTCTGGCCGCTTGAAAAGCAAGCACCAGTGACTTGAATCTGATGCGTGCTGCGATGGGGAGCCAGTGCAGAGAGGAGAGTAGAGGGGTGACGTGGGTGAACTTCGGCTGGTTGAACACCAGGCGAGCAGCAGCGTTCTGGACTAGTTGCAGTGGCTTGATAGCACAGGCCGGAAGGCCTGCCAGCAAGGAATTGCAGTAGTCCAGACGTGAGATCACCAGGGCCTGGACCAGGAGTTGAGTGGCCTCTTGGGTGAGGAACGGTCGGATCCTCCGGATGTTGTGGAGGGAGAAACGGCAGGTCCGAGTGATCGCTGCAATATGGCTCGAGAAGCACAGCTGGTTGTCCAGGGTTACCCCAAGACTCCTGGCAGACTGGGACGGAGACACTATGGAGCCTTCCACAGTGATTGACGCATCAATCATCGGGGAGCCCTTCGCTGGGGGAGAGAAGTTCAGCTTCAGGTGGTGGGTGGACATCTCAGCCAGGCATCTCCGTGCCGGGACCCCAGTGTTCAGCTGATAGGAAAAACCAGGAAATGTGACTTGGTGTAGAGAGAAAATAGGACACATCCAGGGTGCGGATCCTCTCCAGATGTCAGCCAGGCATGCAGAGAGCAGGATCCGGTGGCCAACGGTGTCGAATGCCGCCGACAGGTCGAGGAGAAGGAGGACGGAGCTAAGGGATCGGGACTTAGCGACGTGAAGAGCCTCTGTGACCGCAAGGAGAGCAGTCTCTGTGGAGTGGCCTGCTCTGAACCCAGATTGGTTAGGATCAAGCAGGTCGTTCTGTGAGAGATGAGCAGACAGTTGATTATAGACAGCCCGCTCTAACGTTTTGGAGAGGAAAGGGAGGAGAGAGACAGGTCGGTAGTTAGAGATGACAGCAGGATTCAGAGAGGGTTTTTTGAGGAGGGGGACAACCTGAGCGCATTTGAGGGAGGAGGGGACAGAGCCAGAGGAAAGAGAGGAGTTAATGACATTAGAGACAAAGGGGAGGATGTCCATAGCAATGGACTGGAAGAGGGGGGAAGAAATGGGATCAAGAGGGCAGGTGGTGGGACGGTGGGAGAGAACAAGTTGAAGGATGTCCGAGTCAGGGAGGGGTGAGAAGGAGGACAGAGGAGTGGGAGGTTTAGGTAGCGGGATGGGAGAGGGAGAGGTTGGGGGGAAGGAGTTGCGAATGACCTCAACCTTCTCGTGAAAGAAGGATGAGAAGTCATCGGCGGTTATAGAGGAGGGGGTGGGGGAGGAGGAGGGGTGAGGAAAGAGGAAAACGTAGCATAGAGTTTACGTGGGTTGGAAACAGAAGATTGAATTTTAGAAAGGAAAAATGCAGACTTAGCAGAGAGGTTAGCGGAGAAGGAAGCCAGGAGTGTGTGGAAGTCAGACAGAGCTACAGGGGATTTGGATTTTCTCCATTTCCTTTCTGCCGCACGCAGCTTCAGTCGGTTAGCCCGAATGGGATCGGTTAGCCAGGGGGCCGGGGGGCGGAGACGAGCGGGTTTAGCGGATAGAGGACAGAGTAAGTCAAAGGAGGAGGAGAGAGAGGAAAGTAGGGTGGATGATGCTACTTCAGCAGGTAGCTGAGAGAAGGCATCAGTAGGGGGAAGGGAAGATAGGACAGTAGCTGACAGGGCAGCGGGTGAGAGAGCGGAGGTTGCGACGGACAAGGACAGTGGGAGCAGGTGAAGATGGTTTAGGGACAGAGGGGAGGGGGAGGGAGAAGGACAGAAAGGAATGGTCAGACACATGTAGAGGCGATACCGTAATGTTGGGTGAGGCGCAGTTCCTGGTGAAGACCAGGTCCAGTTGGTTACCGGCCTTGTGGGTGGATGGGGATTCAGCCATGGTGAAGTCAAAGGACTGAAGCAGGGGGAGGAATGCAGAGGCCTGGGAGGACTCTAGCTGCAGGTTGAAGTCCCCGAGGAGTAAGACGGGAGTGCCATCCTCAGGGAAGGCACTGAGTAGGGTATCCATCTCGTCTAGGAAACTCCCCAGTGGACCTGGAGGGCGATAAAGAACAATGATGTGCAGTTTACATGGAACAGTGACAGTGACAGCATGAAATTCAAAGGAGGAGGGGGAGAAGTGAGGAAGAGGAACAATACCAAATCTCCACAGGGGGGAAATGAGTATACCTGTCCCTCCACCTCTACCTGAGGGTCGTGGAGTGTGGGAGAAGGTGTAGGCGGCAGAGAGAGCAGCAGGGGTGGCCGTGTTTTGCGGAGTGATCCAGGTCTCCGTAAGCGCCAGGAACCCTATATGCCACTCCATTTAAATTTACATTAAAAAAAATAATAATATACATTTTTTAAGTTATGTCTTTCACAAATTAGGCCGACAACAAGCCAAGGCGCACTTAATTTCGTGAAAGCACATCCTGGCATAATCCAAAAGACATTTGGTTCCAAAACTTTGGTGTCTGGGGACCAATTTAATTTTCAAATGGCTCTAAAAGTTGAGAGAGGGGAAAACGAAGTACATCTCATTAATTTAACTTTTCAACTTTTCAGTGTGGAGGGTCAGTCCTTGAAATGAGTGTGACTCTGTTCTCCTCTTTGGGGAAAAGAGCTTTGTCTTCCTTATGAAATATAGATGTGGTCAGGGCCGTCTCAAGGGGTGGGTGGGGCCTGGGGCGAATAACCCCACGCGGGGCCCAGCTGTTAACTATCATAGCCAACCCCAATGTTTTATTTTGTTGGCCACAGTAACACTACTACAGAACTATCGAATGCCAGACAGCTCATAATCCATACATGTATTCTTATTATGATACACGTATTGTTTTATGATACGTGTATCGATACACGGTTTTTTATGATGCCATCACACACATTTTTTTGCCATGTTCTGTTCAGAAAAGGGCATTCCCAAAACTGTTGCAACAAAGTTGGATACAGGTCTGGAGAAAATTTCTTCTCAACGCCATTTTTGAATATATCGTGTGAAGAACTGAATGCTTATGCTACCAGTTTCGTGAAAAACGGTGATTTCACCATTAGTCACTACTACGTGAATGCATGTTGGAGATGACAAGACAGAGGTTAGTGTTAATGTCATAGTACGTGAACACATGTTACAGATGACAAACCAGAGGTTAGTGTTAATGTCATAGTACGTGAACACATGTTACAGATGACAAACCAGAGGTTAGTGTTACTGTCATAGTTTGTCACTATTATGTGATGGTGACATATACACAGAAATGACTAAGCATACGCGTATCCAACTCTGCTATCTGATTGGATCATACGGATGTATGACGACATGAAAAACAATACACGTATCATAAAACAATACGTGTATCATAATAAGAATACGTGTATGGATTATGAGCTGTCTGGCATTCGATACAGAACAGCCTCAGAATTCTGTCTCATATCAAGAGTTAACCATTTACAAAATATCATTTATTTTTTGGTTTAGTCTTTAAGTGAACTAGGACTGTCCCCAACTAAAACAAATCTTGGTCGACCAACAGTCGTTCGTTTTTTTCGATTGGTCGATTGGTCGAAAAGTTTTTTCTATATGACACACCCTATTTGTTTTAATAAATACAACTATATGCACACTGCGCTTGTCTCGTGTTTTATAACTTTCTTAAGTGAATGACACATGAGTAACAATAGGCTAATGACTTTATGGAGCCGGAGTTCAAGATTACCTGAAAGAAAGAAAAAACTTATCCGTTCCGAGCTCATGCTGCCCTTGCAGATTCTGCCATTGCGCTTGTGAAGTTGCGGTATGGCCACATAATAGGCTGATGCTTTTATTTGACCACAACCATAACACATTCTAATGCGTAGGCTATGTTTTATTCAATTAACCAGGTTGGTCTCATTGGGATTTAAAATATCTTAAATTAACAAACACATAGCCTAATGTCTTAAATTGTAGCCTAAAGCTGAACATAAAATGGCTATAGCCTATGGAAAATAGCTTACTCGAGTCGGAGACCATCCTACTTCCCCTATAGTTTCATGTTATGGCACAGGAACACACTAGCTTGTCCACATTTTTTGGCAAAAGGCTGCTCCTCGTTGTATTAACGATAAACCCTGCCTTGGAAAACTCTGCCATTTACTTTGACATTATGTTCTTAGGTTATATCAAAATGAGTAATTAAAGTATGCCTATATCACTAATCTTAACTGTAGGCAAATCTTAGGCTACAATTAAAAGGGGCGCGCATAGACAAAAATAATAATAGTAATTTTACGAACCTTTTCCTTCCCAGTGTTACAGGTATGGTACGCAGCTTCCTGCAATGATGTCTATCAGTGTTTTACTTTAGTCGCTCCCTAAATTCCTCTACCATACCTAACTTTGTCAGCCTGGTCCAAGAATCATTTACTGTTAATCAGGATCCCAATAGTCTACAATCTATTGATCAGCTGACAGACAATCTAAATTACACCCTGCGCAACACTCTTGATGTTGTTGCGCCTCTCAAAAAGAAAAAAACTAGCCAAAAGAAGCTTGCACCATGGTATACTGAGCACACACGTGCTCTTAAACAAGCTTCTCGCAAGTTGGAACGTAAGTGGCGATCCACTAAATTAGAAGTATTTTATTCTGCCTGGAAAGACAGTCTGGTACAGTACAAATATGCTCTCTCCTCCGCAAGGTCAACCTATTTGTCTGATCTGATTGAGCATAATAAGAATAATCCCTAATTTATTTTTGATACAGTGGCCAAACTGACAAAGAACCAGACTGAAACTAATGCTAAGCCTCCGGCAGCCTATAATAGTAATGATTTCATGAACTTTTTCTTTGAGAAGATTGAGAAAATTAGAGATAGTAGCGGACACTGATCAGAAAGCACAGGCTTACCAGGACAGGGGTCCTATGGCTACTCTTGAGTTTTTTAGTGCTCTGGAGTGGACTGAATTTTCTAAATTGGTTATGTCCTCCAAACCATCTACTTGCCAATTAGACCCACTCCCAACAAAACTTGTTAAATAACTTCTTCCTGTTATGGGGCAACCCATGCTAGACATTATTAATCTGTCTCTTTCATCAGGCTATATGCCAAATTCTCAAAAAGTGGCAGTAATTAAGCCACTTTTAAAGAAACCAAACCTTGACCCTGAAAATCTCAGGAACTACAGACCAATTTCTAATCTTTCTTTTCTTTCAAAAATTCTAGAGAAAGCTGTAGCTCAGAGACTGACTTCATTCCTGAAATCAAATGACGTCTATGAAGCTTTTCAGTCAGGATTTAGGCAACACTATAGCACTAAGACTGCTCTTATTAAAGTTGTTAATGACTTACTGATATCAGCTGACCGTGGATGTGTCTCTATTCTTGTGCTTTTGGACTTAAGTGCTGCGTTTGACACAATAGACCACCAAACTCTTTTGAGCAGACTTGAAAACCTAGTTGGACTGCGTGGACAGGCACTCTCCTGGTTTAAAACTTACCTGTCAGATAGGTATCAATTTGTGCAGTTAAATGATGAGCCCTCTGCTCGCATCAATGTGGAATATGGTGTCCCTCAAGGTTCTGTTTTGGGGCCATTATTGTTCTCCCTTTACATGTTGCCACTTGGTGATGTCATTCGTAAACATGGCGTACATTTTCACTGCTATTTCTTTCTTTCTTTCTTTTTACTCCAACCCAATACATCCAATTGTATTGTTTCTTTGACATCATGTATATGTACATGCTTGGACGCTACATCCGGACTCCCATCTGGTTATTGAAAGGAGTTTGGCTGACTGTCTAACTGCGTACAAACACACACGTAGGGAGGTTTTGACCTTGGCCTTCTTTGCAATTTCTCTAAAGGAAAGACCTACATTTTTAAGGGTTATAATGGTCTGTCTGTCTTCCTTTGTTAATTGCCTTTTTCTCTCCATTATGATAGCAATGTACTACTTCCTGCAGTGCAATATTGTCCAAATAATGCTTCAGATGGTGTAGTAACACAGTCTGTTCCAACACTGCTTTTATACAGACAGAGGGTTTGTAAGTAATCAACAAAAGTTGAGACACCTGTAGGAATTGTTTGCATCAACTTTCAAGGCTTAATTTACTTACATTGCTGCAGAACAGCTGTAAGTTGTTAACCCATTACTTGTTCCCTGAAAAGGGCCTTTTTTATAACTGAAATGTACATTATTTTTCAGTTTTTGGTAACCTAAACTTTTTTTTTTTACCTCGGCAGTTTACCGCTTACCTCTGTACCATTTCAGGTTATTCACTGGACTTGAACTTCTTAAATTTCAGAAAAAATGGAAAAATGAGGGTGTTCTAAAACTTTTGACCGGTAGTGTATGCTCAAATAATTCTTAAAATTCCAAACCTACATTTCTAATACAATTGTTCAGAAAAACATTTTGTTTTATTAATATTTTTTCCCAGAAAACATCTGGATCACAATTATTCATACCCCTAACTATTCTTTTAAATTTAATCCAACAAAAACAAATCTTCATAAATATACAACTTATTTGAAGTTCATTGGAATGTTATGGAACTATACTGTACAGTGGCCTACAATGGTTTCCTGTTTCCTTTGCGTATAAAAAAGAGGGAACACACGTTTGAAATAGGTACTGTGGTCAGCCATCATCATGGTGAAAGGAAAATAACTCCCTGAAAGCATGGCTGGCTACAAAAAACTAAAAAGTGAAAAGATACCGCTTTCCACTGTTGTGTCAATTAGTAGGAAGTTTAAGGGCACTGGAACAGTGGCTAGCCTGTAGAGGACGCAAGTCTATCTTGCCCCCACGTATAGTGAGACGGATGTTTCGAGAGGCAAAAAGAAGTCCAAGGGGCACAGTTCAAGATCTCCAAAACAACCTGGCATCTTGGGGTTACAAGGTGTCTAAAGCTACCATTCAACGACGGCTACAAGACAATGGCCTTAGGGCAGAGTTGCAAGGAGGAAGCCTCTTTTGAAGACAATTCACTGAAAAAGGCGTCTTGAATTCGTCAAACTACATCTGAACTACAATTGGAACCATGTCTTGTGGCTGAATAGAGCTTTTTGGATATGCACATCAGCATTATGTTTGGCGTCCAAAGAATGCAAGTAATGTTGAAAAGCACCTCATGCCTACAGTGTGACATGGTGATGGATCTTTAATGCTTTGGGGTTGTTTTGCATCCACAGGCCCTGGGGCCCTTATTAAAATAGATGGAACCATTAACTCCAGCATGTACCAAGACATTTTGTCCCAAAACCTTGTTCTCTGCCAGGAAGCTACACCTTGGCCACAGATGGACCTTCCAACAAGACAACAATCCCAAACACACATCCAAAGCAACTAAAAAATGGTTGACAGAGCACAAGATCAATGTCCTGACGTGGCCATCTCAGTCTCCAGATTTGAATCCAATTTAACATTTGTGGTTTGAACTCAAAAAAGCAGTCCACAAACGTCACCCCAAGAATCTGAAGGAACTAGAACAATTCTGCATGGAGGAATGGTTGAGGATCCATAACCTCGCACGACACTGCAGAAGGTGACAACTTGCTGTTATAATGGCCAAGGGAGGAACAACAAAGTAGCCTACTGATAACAGGGGTGTGAATATTTGTGATTCTTGATTTTAACGGGAAAAAAATATAATTTGTGAACCGTTCGATTGTGCTTCGTACTAATGTATTATTATTAAGAATATAATTCACTGAATTTTTTGAGCATAAAATATACCTCATTACCTATATAGTTTATTTTATATGATCCCTTTTGTTCATCTTTATCAAGGGTATGAATGAAACCGAGCCTACTGGTAGTCCCTAGAATATAGCAAGCTATATCTGCCAAAATTGCGATAAGTGCCTTAAGATCTTCAAACCCTACACACCTGCCAGACCACTCCGTTCTGCTACCTCAGGACGCCTAGCACCTCCCCCCCCTCCGCACCTGCGCTTCCCGGTCACGTCTCCTGTCGGTTCTGGCTCCACGATGGTGGAATTACCTTCCTGTGGAAGTCATAACAGCTGAGACCCTGGCCACCTTCAAGCGACGACTGAAGACTCACCTCTTCAGGGTGCACCTCTCCCTGTAGTCCGGTTTTTGTTGACACATGTCTACTTGTTTATGTATTGTATTAGGCTTAGGCATTATTTTCTGCATTGATTGCTTTATTGCTACCTTTGAATTGTGGCTACAGATTTACCTACAGGGTCCTAGTTTAACTATGTGGTTGCTCCTAGCACCCAGGAACTGTACTTCCCACTAGGGTGGCTTTCAGCTAAACTGTTCTTGACTACGGTTAACACTTTGTTGTACGTCGCTCTGGATAAGAGCGTCTGCCAAATGCCTGTAATGTAATGTAATGCCAGTCAAACATCAAGTCCGTTTTTTTTCACGGCCAAATGCTGGTGCCATAATAATAATAATATAGTATTTGAAAACGAATTGGTTGCTTTAACGTTACACTAAGTATCATCAATACAATTCCGTCGGTGTGCGTTTCCAGCACACATAATTTTGCTGTTGCTTTACAGTAGTAAAAAAACTAAAACCATACCATCTTCAGCCAGTAGGTGGAGACCTTTCATTATGGATTTTCACATAGAAACCGATGTATTTGTATAAAATACACAACATAGCTGGCCAAATTAATTGACTGTCAAGGAAAACGTCACAAACTGCCAAATACAGCCATATACCTGCATTTACCAATTAACTTTACCTGATTAATGATGTAGAGATAGTAGATTTCTTGAAAAATAACGTTGTATCTGACAGGTGAGGTTATTCACGCTTTTCTATTTCAACCCTGTGCGTTGCAAGAGTGTGTTATTGCGTGAAATTCTCGGCTAGGAAATGAGAGCTTGCCAAGACAAACCTGAATGTATAATACGAAATTACAACGTATTGTTTTCAAATTGTGTGTTTATATAAATTAAAGCAAATCATTTGGATAGTAGAGCCGCAGAAAGAATGTGTATGCGCGTGTACACGTCTATTAAGGTAAAATACGATCACAACCAGACCGGAAGTAACTATGCGCTATTTCCGAAGCTAACTTGTCCCCTTGTTATTTAAAAAAAATGTTATACACGCAATGTGCATAGGTTCAAAAGGGACTTAGCTAACCCAAGATGAGCCACGGTCATTCGAGGGCTGCAGAGTCGGGTTCCCAGGTGCGTAACCCTCTGAAACGAAAGGTCAGCTGCTTAACTTTTACGTTTAGGATTTCGCTTTTTTCCAAGGCAACCAAATCAATACAATGGCTACCAAGCAAGCCAACCAAGAAAACTAGACAATTTGTTTGCTTGACATACTGGAGGTTATCTATCTAACTAGGATACAAATTGCTTTCCCTTATATGACATACAAATCTAAATTATAAATCAAAGTGGCACGTTGAAAATGACGAGATTATCTTATTAACAAGATACGAGCAAGCTAGTAACGTGATAATGATCTGGGCCAGTATGTATCAAACATCTTAAGAATTAACACACTTGCATCTCTGCCGTAACTGCGCTACTTCTCAAAGTTGCTGGCGATACTACATCCCGCACAAGATGAGTGACAAAGATGATTCCCTGACGATCTAAGCGATATCGTTTGATTAACTGTGCATCATCACTTGTTTGATTAACTGTACAACTCCTGAGGTCTCTTAAATACCTGAGAGTTTAAGAGTACCTTTAAGTCAAGAGAAATTTGATAAATCACCTTTATTCTTAAATTTGAGTGTCACCATTATTACACAAGTTACAGTTGAGACAATTTTTTTACTTTGAGTGGCATGATACATACGGCCCCTGGTCTAGATCCCCTTGCGACACTACTAATAGTAGGCTACTTGCACACGAGCTAGCAACTTGTTCAACTAATTATTTGAACACATTTATTTAGCTTGCAGCTATTAGCATTTTCTCTTTACAGATGATTTTAAAAAACTCTTATGTAATGGTTTTCAGTTTAGTCTGGGACTAATTCTTTGGGTTCAAACAAGCATGCGATGTATAAAGTTGAGTGTGCTGCCATTGCTTGCAGTTGCTTGCACGACTTGAGGGAAAGCGATCACTGGAGAATATCGAGCCTCGTATTTTCCCCGAAGACGGCGGGCCAGTGAAAGGTCAGTCCTAACAGGGACAAGCTAAGACATCATGTCTATCCCTAGAATTTAAATAGAACCGGTTCTAACTGTGTGTGTAAGATTAACGTGGATCTCAGATTCAGTTAAGGGACCGATAATAGTGGCCATTTTAAAATACTTGATGTTGAATTATGGCCTTAATAAGGATGTGTTTATGAACTGACCTCATACCAAAGACCTGAAGGTAACTTAGCTTTGTGCTGATCATTCAGTCAAGCAAACTTATGGAGGGACGTTACAATCAAACCCAGAGCAATGTATACACTGTATCAAGATTTAAAAACATGAGTGAGTGATAATGCTCATCTAATTTAGGATGGCAGAAAAACAACTAAGGGTGGGCAACTGTCAATGTCAGGAGGTCGGTGGCGACGTACAGATTTTAGGGCCATATTGGAGCGTATTAAGGCAGTATGGGCGCAGTTCCTGTAACCAGTGATTTCTGACCTGAACAGGAGATGTGGTGGAGCTCCACGGTGGGGAGGGGACAGGTAAGACCGAGGCGCTGTACCACCTGGTGGCCCGCTGCATCCTCCCGGAGGCGAGCGGAGGCCTTGAGGTGGAGGTGGTGTTCGTGGATACCGACTACCACCTGGACGCGCTGCGGCTGGTGAGTGTGCTGGAGCGGCGCCTGCCGGCCGGAGCAGACCAAACCGTGAAGGCCAGCCTGGCCCGGCTCTACGTGATCCACTGCTCCAGCGCTGTCCAGCTCCTCCTCACGCTGCACTACCTGGAGGGCCTCTTCTGCAGCAGGCCCTCTCTGTCTGCCCTCATCCTGGATAGCGTCTCCGCCTTCTACTGGGTGGACCGGGCCAATGGCGGGGACAGCCTGGCGCTGCAGGAGTCCAACCTCAGGAAGTGCACTAAGATCCTAGAGAGGCTCCTGAGGGACTTCGGCATCGTGGTGTTCGCCACCACGCACGCCATCATGAGGAACTATGCCTCCAAGGTAGACGACAATGACTCTTCTTCCTCCCACAGACGCTGGTCGTCCGCCCACACCGACCTCAGCAAAGCTTACCTGTGCAGGGCGTGGCAGGGTGTGGTCACCCACAGGGTGTACTTCTCGAAGGGCGATGCGGCAGAGGGCGGAAGGCAGGTTTTCTCTGTCATGTCCTCCTGCTCGAGGACAAAGACCACCCGAAGGTGCTCCTTCCACGTTACAGACGGGGGGGTCCACTTTCTGTAACCTCACATTAACGGTTTCAATGTTTGGGCTGTCTTTTTTTATTTGGCTTTGTAGGTGAACAACCTGAATTGACAGCCACCCATAGTTCTTCTATGGAAAAAATTAAACCCAAGCAGTACGGTTGTGTGTACTGTAGCAGACATTGCAAATTATTCTTGCAAAGGCAGTCTGTGTTGTGCTTGCTTGGTTCGTTAGATGAAACAAGATTCAAGATTCAAGATTTTTATTTGTCACATACACACACGGGGTGTGCAGTGAAATGAAAAGTGACAATGCTCAACGAAAAAAGTGCAAAAGTACACAGTATTTACAGTAAAAAGACAATAGAATTATTACAAAAATTAGAGCAATACAATATATATAATTATTACAATAAGTACAGCAAGAGCTCTTATATAAAAAACAACAACACAATATATACATTAAGAGCACTTGGAAATGGAGGAAATTATGTGTGGTCATTACGTGTGTGTGTGTGTGGGTGTGCATAAGAGGGGCAGTGTGTGTGTCTTGGTGGGGGCCCTGGTGAGGTCAGAGTTCACAGTCCTGATGGCCTGAGGAAAGAAACTCCGTCTCAGTCTCTCTGTTTTGGCAGCGTGACTACGGAGGCGCTTGCCTGACCGCAGCAGCTGAAACAGTCCGTTGTTGGGGTGGTGAGGATCCTTCATGATCCTGCGGACTCTGGTTCTGCACCTCCTGGTGTATAAGTCCTGCAGGGGGGGAGTGTAGTTCCAGTAGTGCGTTCAGCCGAACGCACTACTCTCTGCAGAGCCTTCCTGTCCTGAGCAGAGCTGTTGCCAAACCAGGCGGTGATGCTTCCGGTCAGGATGCTCTCTACAGCTCCAGAGTAGAAGGACTGAAGGATCCTCCGGGAGACTTTAAATTTCCTCAGCTGCCTGAGGTGGTAAAGGCGCTGCCTCGCCTTCCTCACCAGAGTGTCAGTGTGTGCTGTCCATGTGAGGTCTTCGGTGATGTGGACCCCCAGGTATTTATACCTGCTCACCCTCTCCACAGTGGTCCCATTAATCCCCAATGGTGAGTACGTCCTCTGTTGTTGTGTCCTCCTAAAGTCCACAATCAGCTCCTTAGTTTTGGTGACATTCAGGAGGAGGCTGTTGTCTTGGCACCAGAGTGACAGATCAGCAACTTCCTCCAGGTAGGCCTTCTCGTCGTTGTTGGAGATCAGGCCCACCACCACTGTGTCATCCGCAAACTTAATGATGGAGTTGGAGCTGGACCTGGCCACACAGTCATGTGTGTACAGGGAGTACAGTAGGGGCTGAGGACGCAACCCTGGGGGGATCCTGTGTTCAGGGTGAGGGGGTTGGAGGTGTGTCTGCCCACCCTGACCACCTGGGGCCTGGCGGTCAGGAAGTCCAGGATCCAGGCACACAGGGGGGCGTTCAGTCCCAGCTCAATCAACTTGCCAGCCAGTCTGGTGGGGACTATGGTGTTGAAAGCTGAACTATAATCAATGAACAGCAGTCTCACGTAGCCCCCCTTCCGGCTGTCCAGATGAGAGAGTGTGGTGTGCAGTACCTGGGAGACAGCATCATCCGTGGATCTGTTTGGACGATAAGCAAACTGCAGCGGGTCCATGGAGCAAGGGAGGAAGGCGCAGATGTAGTCCTTAATCAGCCTCTCAAAGCATTTCATGACCACCGAGGTGAGGGCCACCGGTCGATAGTCATTCAGGCATGCTGGAGAAGCATTCTTGGGCACAGGGACAATAGTGGATCTCTTGAAGCAGGCGGGGACCACAGACTCAGCCAGGGAGATGTTGAATATAGTGGTGAACACTGGAGCTAGCTGGTTAGCACAGGTCTTCAGTACTCGCCCAGATATGCCATCTGGACCAGCAGCTTTCCTGGTGTTCACCCTCGTTAGAGCCCTCCTCACACTGTGCTCGGTCACCGAGAGCGTGTGTACGTCTCCAGCGGTAGAACTCACTTCGGCTATGCTAGCAGTGTTGTTTTTAGCCGGCGAGCTAGCGCTGTTGTTGCTAGCCTCAAACCGTGCATAAAATGAGTTCAGGTCGTCCGCTAGGGACGCGTCGGCACTCACCATTGCGGGGGGTCTGCCCTGGTAGTCTGTTATAGTCCGTAGCCCCTGCCATAGGCGTCTGGTGTCGCGCTGCTCCATCTGCGACTCCACTCTGTCTCTGTACCTCCTCTTAGCCTCCTTCACCACCCTTCTCAGTCCATAAGACGCTGCCTTGTGCTCGTCCATGTTGCCGGATACAAGACCGGAGTTATAGGCAGCAGTGCGGGCATTCAAAGCGTCGCGGATGGATTTATCAACCCACGGTTTTTGGTTAGGAAAATACCTAACTTTTACCGTGGGGACAATGATATCCACTAGCGTTGCTATGAAGCTCGTTACTACTTCCGTAAACTCGCTGACGTCCCTGGAACTGGATTGGAACATGTCCCAGTCGACGTCACACAGAGCGTCCTGTAGCTCAGCCTCTGAATGGTCAGACCACCGCTTTACGTCCCTCGTCACTACCGCTTCCCGTGCTATCCTCTGTTTATACTCCGGCAGCAGGAAAATGGCGGCATGGTCTGATTTGCCGAACGGAGGTAGAGAGACAGCCTTGTAGCCTCTCTTGAACGGCGTATAGCAGTGGTCCAACGTTCTTTCCCCTCTGGTAGCACACGTAATGTGCTGGTGAAAGTTCGGCATAACTTTCTTTAGGTTCGCCCTATTAAAGTCCCCAGCCACCACCATAGCCGCGTCGGGATGCTTGTTCTGATGCCGACATAACACGTCCTGTAGGTCCGACAGTGCTACGCCGGTATCCGCATCTGGTGGTATGTAGACGGCTGTGGTGATGACCGAGCCGAACTCCCGGGGGAGGTAGAATGGACGGCATGAGATCGTAAGATGTTCCAGGTTCGGCGAGCAGGAACGAGAAAGAGTCTTAATGTCCTTGGGGTTGCACCACTTGTTGTTAATCATGAAGCAAACCCCTCCACCCTTAGATTTGCCGGACTCTTCCGTTCTATCCGCACGGAAGACGGAGAAGGACTCGGTTGGGCATATGGCTCGATCCGGCACCACCGGGGTCAGCCATGTTTCCGTCAGACAAAAGATGTTACAATCCCTCATGTCCCGTTGGAATCTAATCCTCGCCCTAACATCATCCAACTTATTTTCCAGAGACTGGACGTTAGCAAGAAGAATGCTGGGCAGAGGTGGACGGTGGGCTTGAACTCTCAGAAACAGTGTACAGTACCAGTCAAAAGTTTGAGTACACCTGCTGGAAACTATGTTTAGCTTATAATTGACAATGTTTTACACCGTATAAGTTTCTGTAATACTTTAAAATAAAATAAAAAACACATGTAACAATAAACAAAAGGAACATCAAAGCAATGATCAAGAAAATTGAATTGAAAATTGAATCTTGGATTCCTCAAAATAGCCACCCTTTGTCTTGATAACAGCTTCACAAACACGGGCCATTTGGTCCATACATTTCTGCAGGAAATCACCCGACATGTCTTCCCAGTTCTCCTACAGCAATTCCCAGAGACACTTGTGGGTTGCTTTGCTTTGACTCTTCCATCCAGTTCATCCCATACAAGTTCTATGGGATTGAGGTTTAGACACTGGGCAGGCCAGGTCATTAGTTTGAGTTGTCCTTCATGTTCCTTATTCATCAGATAGTTGTTACACAACTTCAAGGTGTGTTTCGGGTCGTTATCTTGCTGAAGAATGAAGGAGTGCCCGATTAGCCGTAATCCAGATGGAAGGTGTACTCAAACTTTTGACTGGTACTGTACCTCGGCTTAATTTTTGTGATACTCCAGAGAAGTCTTGTCAGTTTGCTTTATGATTCATTTGCATTCATTCCAATTTTTATTTAATGTTCCCAACATCCTTTTTGTTAAAAAAAAGTAAAGCTGGTTGAGATTGATCTGAACACTGTATGTGCAGAAATTAATTAATTCCCAGAAAGTTGACCTGCATTAGATTCAAACAGTTTTAAGAAGAAAAAAAATTAATAAAGGAGAAACCATCCCATAATAACCAGCTCTTTTGAACACTATATGTGAGATGTGTAATGAACAGAGGGGGATCAGAAAAATAAGCTTTAAAGAACAAAAGAGGTAAAGTTGCAGTGCTTTAACAGGATGCAGACCGTGGGGCTCATCCACACACTAGAACAGTGTCTTAACAGGATGCAGACCGTGGGGCTCATCCATACACTAGAACAGTGTCTTAACAGGATGCAGACCATGGGGCTCATCCACACACTAGAACAGTGTCTTAACAGGATGCAGACCATGGGGTTCATCCATACACTAGAACAGTGCCTTAACAGGATGCAGACCGTGGGGCTCATCCATACACTAGAACAGTGTCTTACCAGGATGCAGACCATGGGGTTCATCCATACACTAGAACAGTGCCTTAAGAGGATGCAGACTATGGGGTTCATCCATACACTAGAACAGTGCCTTAAGAGGATGCAGACTGTGGGGCTCATCCACACACAAGAACAGTGCTTTAACAGGATGCAGACCGTGGGGCTCATCCACACACTAGAGCAGTGCTTTAACAGGATGCACACCGTGGGGCTCATCTATACACTGGGGCCGTGTCCGAAACCGCTCACTCGTTCTCTATTCCCTATTCCCTATATAGTATACTATATAGTGTACTATTTAGAGAACGAAAGTAGTGTTTTCGGAGACTACAACTGAACGTCATTTGCGTCCAAAAAAGGATATTCAGGTGACGCAAGCGGATGTGCTCAGTATCATAAACAAACCGAGCACTCATGGCGGCAGGTTTAAATGTGCTAAAGTTTTGATTTTCAAAGACGGGCAAAATTTTGTGTAAATGTAAATAAATGTAAGTAACGTTAAGCTAGCTACCTTTTTCTGTATTTAACACGTTAATAGCCTGGCTTTTGCACGTATTAAATTACAGGAGAATAGCCTGGCTTTTGTACAAAAGCCAGGCTATTAACGTGTTAAATACAGAAAAGGTAGCTAGCTTAACGTTACTTACATTTATACACAAAATTTGCGGCGGTAGACATTCGGTCATTTCTGTCGCCGTCGCTGTATTTCTTTCTGTCGACATTCTTTCCCTTCTCTCCTTCGTATGACACGGCCGCATTGCATTGTGGTAGACGGATCAATTCTAGGGTAAAGTAGGGTACAGTCGATGTACACTACAAATCACGGTGAATTGTGGGTATTTTCTCGTTCCCTATTTAGTGTACGAAATTCACATTTTAGAATTCGTCGCACTCTACAAAATGGCGTCCACACAAAATAGTGTACTAAATAGGGAATAGGGAGTGGTTTTGGACACGGCCTGGAACAGTGTCTTAACAGGATGCAGACCGTGGGGCTCATCCACACACTAGAACAGTGCTTTAACAGGATTCACACCGTGGGGCTCATCCATACACTGGAACAGTGCTTTAACAGGATGAGCCACCAGGCAGCCCCATTTATGTTTTTTCTTTTACATTTACATTACATTACATTACAGGCATTTGGCAGACGCTCTTATCCAGAGCGACGTACAACAAAGTGTTAACCGTAGTCAAGAACAGTTTAGCTGAAAGCCACCCTAGTTACCACTTGCATAGTCATTATTAAATCTCTACTAACAGTAAAGGTAAAACCAGTAGCATTCACCACATTTCAGAAGTGCTAGAAGTGACACTTGGCCTCATTTTCTGTTACTACTTAACAAAGAACCAAGTGAAGTGATAACATGTTTTTGATAGTTGTGTTCCATTTCTGTGCTTAACCAAGCAGATCATTTATTTGCAAGGTAAATGGTCTGGAATGCTTTTTTATATAAGTCATGCTATTTTCTGAGATGGAAAATCAAGTGTTTTACATACAAATATGATAGAATGTGCACCTCGAATGATTGATGGCCAGTTCTGACTCACCGTTGCTGTTAGTGGAAGACATTTTAAGGTGTGGCGCTTTTTAAATGTTTTTAAGTGATATGTTCTGCCCTGCATTCAAAGTAGGATTTGTGTAGGATGACTTTACTCTTCCCTATTCTATTCTGGCTCTCTTTATATAAACATATGTATGCCCTACACATCAAATATAAATGGAAAGTCATTTTTGAAGTGGTCTTTCTCGTGCGAAGTGTTGAAAACACTGACCATGCATTCGATTGAGTTTTTTTCCTTTCGGCACAGTGATGTACCGAGTGGTAATTGGATAAGAGAAGGCGAGAACCACAGATGGGAAACAGATCAAGGGCCACTTTAGTCCCTCCTTTTGGAGGGTTCAGAAAAACAATGAACATCTTGAAACAAATAAAACACAAAAACAAGGTGAGTCCACCTGCAGAGACTGGGAGGATATTTCAAGCCATCAAAATAGTTAGAAGTTGGAGAGCCAAAACATGCAGTGGCCATGTCTCCAAAGGAATGTGCCTATACACAAAGCCTGACCAAGGCAAATGAGCAACACAACCACAGAGGAGGAGCAGCCTTCTCTGGTCTCCCCCGAGTCCTCATCACACCAGTGAAACCCAGACACTGGGACCATTGTCTCGACAGACGAGAACTAGCCACTTGATGTAGGAGACTGAGGTTTCAAGAACCCCCTTAATAAGTGAAGCTACAATGACCTGTCAATCATTTATTTGAACCAACCACATGTTTTTTTCTCTGTACAGCAAAACACAGTGATTGATGTTGATAGCAGATGTTGCTCCGCCTATATTTGGTTTCATAAAAGTCCATTCTGCTATCATTGTCGGCCGCTGGAGGACCACCCCTGGAGGCTGTCGTTTTGACCTAGTGACTGCAGAATCCTGCCGCTTCTTTCTTTCAGAACGATCTGTTTTGCGTTCTGAGGCTTTTGGTGCCGTAACGTAAAATGGACTTAGCACAGAATGATGAGTAACTGAGTTTTACAGTAGGGGTATGTATGGCAAATTGTTTGTGGAGGTTGATCAGGGAGTCGAACAACAACTGCGTGGTGCCCTGGAGGAATGTTGCCTGTTTTCCTCCCTTATTAACTCATACATTAATCCGAAACCCTTGGGTTTGAACTCTTGAAGAAGGCAATAAAAGTTTTTGTCTGTTGCAGGTCTGCAGCTCATTAATGCCTTGGACTGTCGAGTGGTGTGTCCACTATCTGGTGGCTGCCTACAGCTTTTGGACTTCCTCTGTGCATTTCTCCAAGCCCTTCTTGTATAGCTCTTCTCTCTCATACTGAGGTCTTTGATTTGCTTTGCCTTCCCCTCTGTAACCCTCTCCTTCCATCTTTGCCTCTTCTTCTCTAGCTCCTGGAGAAGCTCCTTGGATCTAGCCATAATGGCCTTAAATACACATTTAAGTTGAATTACCATTAAGGAACCTCAATAGCTGTTCATATCCATGAATGTAAAACACTATTAGTGTTATATAAATCAAAATGTGTTATACAATACTATGATTCATGAATAACATTTCAACCACTAAATAAGTAGTTCATTGTTCATTCATAAGCAGATTTGCAAGATGAGAGAGCAGGAAGTGAAAAGGGGGTGCTTAGGATACAGCTGCCCCTTTTCAATCCTGATCAAATTTGTTTTTTGAAAAATCCGACATGAGTTTAGTGAAAACTGGGACACAACTTTTAGGGTTTAGGGCTTTAATGGAAATATTCAGAGGTCACAGAGAGCAATGACAACACATTGCCAAAGGTTCTCTTTCGGGTGGTATACATTATTGCAATTTTACATTTACAATTAGAAATTACAATTACATTTTAGTACTTTTTGCAGTTTGCAAAGGTCAACCCTGTACCAGGATGAGGGTATTTTATGGCAGAGCGCACACGTGGAAATGGATAAAATGTCTGTGTATATTTGAATGCATGTCTGCCTGTATTCTGAACTATTTATGTAATGTTTGTAATGTTGTGCTGTGCTCTGTGATTGGCTGTGCCAGGGGTGGGCAAGGGCCGCATCTGTTTCTGTATTTCATGCCAACTTCTGCTCTTAATTATTTAATTAGCCCAATGCAACCTGACATTTTAGCTAGAGCTCTTGTTAAGGTTATGAATGACGGCTGAAAACTATTCATGTGTCCCTGTATGAAACGTTCACTGTGTAATCTCAGAAGTGAACCGGCATGCCTACAGATAATTCGTTAATCGAGCCAGTGTGTTAATCGAGCCAGGCGGAAACAAACATCTACATGCACACTGGCCCTCAGGAGCACCTCTGGTGTATGTGGATATCTGTGTGCTGTGTGACACACAAACCATTTCCTAATGAATATGCTATAGTACTATACTATATTATAAAGGTCTATATATATATATATATATATATAAGTACTATACTATAAAGTATCGATTAACCCACGTGTGCAGTATCCTGCTGTTGGGAATGATTTTTTTAAAACGGCACTATAATATCACGCAAAACATAACATGATATTTGGGGTCTAGTTTGGGGAGGACGGTAGCGAAAACGCACCTTGGCAGAAGTGTAATTGCTAGTTTTTTCCATCTCAAATGGAATATTTCTTGCCTCTCCCCAGTTTGGTAGTTCTATGGTCGGCAATAAAGGTGTTTGCATCAACATGGGTTGGGCAGCGCAATGGGGGGTTCTTGAGTTCTTTGCCTTTCACCATGATGATGGCTGACCACAGTATTTCAAAGGTGTGTATCCTCCGTTATGCCCTAGGGAAACAGGAAACCATGGTATAGTTCCATAACCTTCCAATGAACTTCAAATACATTTTATATTTATGAAGATTTGTTTTTGTTGGATTAAATTTGAAATACATTACATTTTAGGCATTTAGCAGACGCTCTTATCCAGAGCGATTTACAAAATTGCTTTAATGCAAAAGTGCATTAATACATGGTAAGATTAATCATAGTCCGCGCCAGAGATCAGTATCGTGATACAGTAATATACATAATCGTTGGCAGCTCCAAACCGTACCTGTAACACAAAGAGGGAAAGGTTAGCCTAGTTGTTGTTTTTTTGGGTGGGGGGCAGTCATCAACATAGATAGCCTACATATTACAAAATGCAGTATTGAACATGAAAGCAGTGGTGATGGCAATTAGTGGTAATGGAATCTGAAGAGGTGGGCTTTGAGTCTCTTGCAGCTATATAATAATAGTAGTTAACAGCGGGACATTTTTTTAACATAAAATATACCTTATTACTTATATAGTTTATTTTATACTATCTATTTTGTTCATCTTTATCAAGGGTGTGAATAAAAATGGAGCCTACTGTAGGCCTTTGTATGTTTACTGGTTTTATTTATACCAAATATTAAATGTTCACTGCAAAAAATGTTGGCTACATAACTAGTTGGTGGATCATGGGGCAATGCGATTGCAGAGGTTGGATGTAATTGCATGGGAGAGGAGGGATCTTACAACAAGGAATAATGACGAACGAAAAATAATTAAAATCACAACTGTAATTGTAGGCGAAGGTTCTTCTAAGTATTAAGTCAAGGGGGGTGAATACTTATGGAATCAATTATTGTCTGTTTTTTATTTGTAATTGAGAAAACGTTTTAAAGTTCTTTTATTTTGTGCTAATCAGTGGCAAGAAATACCAATTACATCAATTGTGATTCCATGAAAATAATAATAATTGTGAAAATGTGATAAATCCTTTTATACCCACTGTGGCTTTGATGAAAATACACACACTGAACTAAACTAACGTGCACCAGTTTCCTACTGAGAAAGGCGCTTTTCTACATACACATGCGTCTTAGTTTCATATTTCCGTATGATACGCCGTCCAGTTATGTACTTTATTGTAGTGAAAACAGGTCTCATAACGTGTTCTTCACAGGCCATGGCGCTTGCTCTTCATCAGACATGTCAAAATTGCCAGGTGGCTATGGCAGAGGTATTAAAGGGGAAAAAGCAAATCTGATTGGTCACAATGAACCAAACCCTCCCCACACCCACAGGTAATTTATTCTTCTTAAACCAACCTCTTTTACATCTGCACTGCAGGTGCGCTACCGTCTCTTGTCACAAAACTACCGGAATGGACAAGGACATCCTTTATTGTGTCTCCGTCCTGGATTAGTGCTACTGTCTGTGCATTGCGCTTTACTGATGAAACTGGAGCCCTTAAGGTCATATCCAAACACTGACATGCTGCTTACACTTGTGTTCTAATAATAATAATTAGTGTAATGTGTACACTGCACATGTATCTGGATTATCTGGAAATGTTATTAAGAAATATTCCTTATGGGGCAGCGGATAGTGGATAGCGTCTAACGCACCCGTATATTGGCTGGCCGGATACGAGTATGCACTATCAGGGACGTGGTTCGAAACCCGTCTATGCCAGACCGGCCCTGGCTGTTAAGGCCTCTGTATACTGAAAACAAAATCGAATTTGGCGTGTTCACACAGGCAACATGGCAGGTTTGCGCCCAAAACGAAGCACTGCACTGATCTCTTGCGGGAACTATGATTGTTCCTACCATGTATTTATGCACAACTTGTAAGTCGCTCTGGATAAGAGCATCTGCTAAATGCTTAAAATGTAAATGTGTAATGTAATGCACCGCATTTGGCTTCGATTGCCGCAGTGTGTGCAGGCTGGCTAGGTGAACTTGTCCAATTTTTCACACAGCCTCGTTCACTGCCTCCCAATACACCGTCACCTGCAGTTGGTCAACAATGTCACGTGATTGGTCGCATTTTTTACATGTCACTTGGGCCACATATTTCCGGTTTACATCTCGTTATCATCGCATCCAGCTGTTCCTCCACTTACCTTGTTAGCTCTAGCTAGCTATATTTCTGTTAACAAGGGATTTTTTTTCTGCGAATCCAATTGGCAACTTTGCTCTTGGGGAAATTCACTGCTTATGTAGCTAGCTAACATTCCATAATGATCATTAGTTATTTGATGTTACGTATTTGGCCTTAGTTCACCACCAATTTGGTGACATAGACTAGCTGCTAATCAAGTTAACCAGCTTGCTAATTAGCTACAGTATATTCATATTGTGGCAGCCTAAGGGGCTGCCCAAGGAAATGGCTGCCTGGGCCTTCAACAAATGGGAGCCAGAACACTACATTTCCCAGCAGGCCCCAGTCACACCTAAACCGAGTCAAGCAATTGGGACTAATGAACAGCTGAAGGCCATTTGGAGGCCTATTTAAAGGGCTCGTTCCTGTTACACGTTGAAGGAGTAGGGTGGTGTGTTGGAGGAATAGGAAAGTGGTTTGGGAATGTGTAGCGAGAATCTGTGAAATCTATTGACTAACCAGGATTTGGAGAGAGTGTTTTGGGATTGATTTTTGTGTTTGACCTGGATTGTTTTGAGGACCCTGCTTTGTGTACCGGCTTGTGGACTGCCTGAGGAACTGAACTGGATTTGTGGACTGGATTACAGACAACAACGACGAGATAAGGATTGTGGATGTTTTTGGATCCCCCTGAATACCCCGCCCTTTGTTTTGTTTGTCAGTATTGTTTAATAAATTATTGTTTTGGTTATATACTGCCTCCTACGGGTTATTTTACCCTGCCTACGCCCTCTGCAAGGTCCATGCGTGTCACCCAACCCCTAGGGACACCACAATATGGATAGTCAGATACCATTTATTAAAAGTTAACATCAAAAGAAAATTAACCCTGCTTAGTAATGGCATTTGCTGATGCAGTTGTCTAAATGTAATATAGGCCAGGTTAACCCAAGGTCTACTACATTTAAAAAAAAAAAAAAAAATTCACTTGATGCTTTATACAACGTACAATGAGAAATTACATTTTGCAGTTTCTGAAGCACACTTTCTTATGTCTGTTACAGGATCCTATCATAAGTTATGATGGTTTAAACATAGGGTTATTTTGCACATCAAGCATGACTGCGTTGCACATTTGGCCATTGCAGATGTTTGCTTTGTTTTGAATTTCATCGTTGGTATTTCTGGTTCCGTAGTGTAGCGACTAGTGAGCTCCCCCATCTGGCGTGGAGCGTCATAAACGAACAGACCTCAAGTTGCAGCGAGTATACTGACATTTGCTCACCACACCGTATTCGACAGCAGTTTGACAGCCTGTGTGAACATGTCAAATTCGATTTTGTTCAGTGGCGTACCATGGGGGTTCAGTCAGGGCCTTCAGTAAGCAATTGTAAACCACATACACACATCTTACACATCTCTGTTACAGCCAATGCAGCCATATGCAAATAATGCGCACATTATGCCACACACAGGCTCTCGACAGCATGACAGCTGATCAACAATTACAACAGTAGGCTAGATTAGGGTGGGTTAAATGCAGAGTAAATTTCCCCACATGGATCAATAAAGTAATCTACTAATACACTTGTGTCACTGTGCACATTCACGTCACTCTAAAATGACGCAAATAGTAAAGCACTCACCCGTCACTTGTAAATAAAGTCCATGTGTCTGTCTTTTTTGAGAAAGTGTTCAATAACATCCTCATGTAGTTGTCCTTTTTGCTTCAGTTGATTGAGCAGTTCTTTCTCAATGGAGAGACGCCAAAGAAGACAGTCTTATTTGTCCAGTTGTGTTCCTTGCGTAGGTTTTTATCCATTTGAGAGCTGAAAACGAGCGCTCCACAGAGGCTGTAGACACTGGGATTGTTACGATCAGGCATGTGAGTGCATAAAGTTCTGTCATACTGTCTGCAAGGCCTGTCCTCCACAGAAAAGTCCGGAGATCACTTATACTTTTACCGTGAAAGTTTGACATGTTATACATGACTTTGACGTTTTCAGTAGACTGGCAACAAGATCTGGTTCAGCAGCAACAGCGGCAGCCATTTTCTTTTCGCTCAAGCTACGTAGGAAATTCATGACGAAAGTTGGGGGTAGCCCAGGACACGCTGCTAGGCCCAGAGGCCGTACTGTCATTGAACATCAAAATTTGATTGGCTGATGATTCTGTCACTAATGCTTATTATAAATCAGATGTGTGGTCTTTCAACAAAAGGCTAGCAGTATCTGTAGTGCTGGCCCCCGCCAGCTGAAATCACTGTGAGGTGTTTGAGTGACTTTTTTTGATGTAGGAAATTCCAGTTCAGCCTCAACAAAACTAACCATAAGTAATTTTGTGGATATTACACTATTGAAACTGATAACTAAATACTCAAATGACGGCCCACCACTGATTTTGTTGTAAGCATACCGAAGTAGTATAGTTTGGCTGTCCGCCCTAGGGGGAGGGGGGAGGGTGAGTCGTGAAGCATGTAAGGGAGTCTCCAGAATGTGGGTGGATGAATTCAGGAAATTGAGTTTGAATGTTACAGCCTTTTGACCTCTGTCAGACTTTTAAAAGTGCCTTTTGTGCCTTTGGCATATTAGATGAGCAGTGGTGGTTAAGCTGTTGTTAATAATGGTGCATATGTCTAAATGACTTAAAAAGACTTTAACCCCCTGAGGTCCGTGCTTAGCTCAGAGAAGGTTTGTGATTTTGGCGTGGTCTGATATTTATCTCAATTTCATCAACTTAACACACACTTACTCCAAAGTGTTTGATATTTTTATTTGAAGGACAATCACAGCTACATTTATATGTAGTTTGGTCAATAGTTTGGTCAGTATCATATGCAGCTTGTAAATAGATCTACAAACACACAAGTTATAAAGAGTCAATTTTTCTGCCATCACAAAAGTTGTGAAAGCACACACTAAACTATAGTGACGAATTGTTTTGCCAATGTGCGTTTGTTCATCAAGGTATTGGTTATGTAAGGGTGTGAAAATAGTTTAGCACATATGAGATCTAAATAGCTAAAAACCTGTTTTTATCAGAATTGGTCACATTTATTTCAGGCTGTGGGAGGGCTATATGCTAATTTACTGAATATTCATGATCCACACCTGAAAGATCTGTCAGATGGGCCATCTCTCTCTCTCAAAGGCCATCAGACAAAGACATCTTGCAGAGTACGCATTTCTTGCGACCAACAGAAGCCAGTTTGCCAACATCCAGAGTCTGTTTGGCAGTGGGCACAGGCACATGATCAAAAGTAGCCCGTTTTCTGGGTTTAAGATATTTATCTTTAAACGTCTATAGGAAAACGAAAGCAAAATCCGTGTCTGCGAAGACACGGAAAGACATAAACAAAACAAAAGAAAATAACCAACGACCAGGAACAAACAAAACATATCCAAAATCTCGGAATAAACTAAACGCTGGGAATCTAAACAACAATAAGCACAACAATAAGTTCTCGAGAGGCAAGAAACATTAATCACAATAGGTATTATCAAGCTAAGCTAGATAATGTCCAAGCGCCGAAACAGAATGCCAGCTGGTTAAATATCCTCCCGCAGCAGTCCGCAATGATTCTGATTGTTTCCGTATAGCGTCACAAGACGCGGAATTCATATATTTTCACAAGTATTTGAAAACATGGTAAATAAAATAAATATCAGCATACACCGTCTGTTGCTGGCAGATCGCAACCGTAAACACAGACAAGATGTGATATAATGTCGGGACATTGTTTACGCTGCGATTTCACATATGGCCCCACGCCCCTCCCGAGACTAGCACCTAGTTACCATGTCAATAGAAGGGGGACGGTACTAACAGGTAAAAAAGAGAGGAAAAGGCAATGTTTACTTTTGGTCTAATTAACCTAATAAAAAAAATCTCATATTATTTGCCAGTGCTCAAATCTGAAAGTCACAATTGTAAGGTTTCTGTTTTTGCCGCGTGTGTATGATAAAATCTCGCAACGTTAGAAATAGTAATATACTTTTATTGCTGCTGGGATCGTCGGCGATCCTGTCGACCTCAGGGGGTTAACTGATCAATCCAGGACATTACTAAGGACCAAAACATCATCATCAAACTTCATATCTTCATATCTAACCAAATAAATCAGGGGGTTAACTGATTTTCAATCCAGGACATTACAAGACATTAATACATGGTATGATCAATCATACCAAAAACATCATCATCAAACTATCAGTTTTTTTCTTCCAATCTTCATATCTAACCAAATAAATGGCCTACCCTCATGTCATCCACCTGGATTGTCCTGTTACCTGTAATTCCCATTTCTTGAAAATGCTTGCTTTTGCATTAAGGCAATATCAAATACATTTTACATTTATATTTAGAGACTATGGATTTAGCCAGGACTGGTGGCTCGGATTATCCAGAGCGATGGAACCTTCCCAAGACAAGATGTGCATTACAAACATGGTATGATCAATCATAGTCCGTGCAAGAGATCAGTGTGGCAATACAGTAATAGACATCATTGTTGGCAGCTGCAAAATACCGTACCTATAACACAGGGAGTTTTTTTTCTTCCAATGCCTTGTGATATAAATCAATTCCGATTAATACAGGAATATGGTGTGTGTTGCACACATCCTCTTCTGCCCTCACCACGCGTTTGCGTACGTAGTTATGCAGCGAGTTAAACACTCTCCCAAAAAAGTGTCCAAGACAGGAGCTGACTTGATGATGTTTAATGGAAGCGGTGTGAAACTGGAACAGTACAAAAGACATGCGTACATTGCACATTATAAAAATATATTTCCATGAACATGAAATAGATGCATGAAAATGAACCAATGAGCGAATATTGATTGCTGCTGAAAGCATTACACAATGCTGTACTAACCAATATGAGCTATGAGATGCTATGACATGCTGTAGCTATATGCTTATAAAGCAGCACGAAAATGAAATGGATACGGACACGTAAGAAAATACTATTAACTGGTATGCATATACACAGCGACAGATGTATTTAAAATACTCTTTTACATAATAATCAACCAAATAAGGTCAAAACATTTAAGTATTTAAGGTAAATGTATATTACTTAAATATGAAGCTAGCGAAGCATGGCATGGTAGCATACTGTAGCATACAATGTCTGACATAACAAACATAAGTAAATACACATTTAACAAATGACTAATTGTCTAAATAAAGCTTGCATAAAATGTATAAAGTGCTTCTGAACAAATGTACTTATAGATTATGCATTCTCAAGGGCGTAAACAAGGAAGATGGGGGAGGATACAGATAAGCTGCCTTTCTCATTGTGATTTCCAACAAAATGGAGTATACATACTAAAACTTTATTGACAGGCAAACTGAAATAACAAGAGACAGCACACATGTATCGCCACTAGAGGTCACTGAACTGCACTAAGTTGCAGGAAGGACAGAACACTCCCCGCCTGGCATCTGTAAGATGTCAAACTAACCGGAACTAACTGTCCTTTGGTAGAAGAAGGACAACCACCGAAACAGGTCTGAGGAACAGCCTTGTTGTACCGTCCCTGACGATCCTCACTTCAATCTTCCTTGATTGACCTAGGAGTAAGACAGCACCCATCCTTGTAGTCTACTTATGAACAGGCTACCCTAAGGCAAGCCAATAGGATAGTTACTGACCCATCCCATGTTCTACACGCTGAGTATCAGCTACTGCCCTCTGGGAGGAGGTTCAGAGTCCCTCGTTGCAGATTAAATAGATTTAAAAATTAATTTATCCCTGTGTCAATAAAACTTTTAAATAGCTTTTACTGTCACGGTTGTTCCCCTGAACCACCACCAGATGGCGGTGTTGCGCCTTCTTGGGAGGCGTGTCAGCTGGTTTCTATTACTAATCACCTCCCAATAAATTCTCGCACCTGGATTCGTTCTGTGCGAAATCGTAAGCCATTATTACGATTTAGCCGGTAAGGTATGTAGCGTCTTTTTAAAGACACTACTCAAAGACTTACTTTAGGAACAAAGAGACTCATTAGCAAATGTAGGACTTCTTTATGAAACCTTATTTAGAATTCTACCTTTAGGTATTCAGTTGGTTTCTTTCTATCAGTCTAACAAGACTGTGTTTTGGGTTTTCATTTTCGTTCTTTATTTGGCTCTCCTAGCCGTTTATTATTTTGTCCAGACACTCGGTGTCGGTGGTTCATTTATTCGTTTGTTTGTGTCTTTGTGGCACTTAGTCACCCGTTGGGTGATATTTTCTGTTCCCCCCTTTTTGTTATTATTTTTCCTATTCTCTGTCATTCAGAGCTTGTGGTTAGGCTGTAGGCTTACAGTCTAACTTATCGATACCCCCGGGGTTCTGCGATTGACTCCAATCACTTAACCCACCCTCACATTTACAACTTTTAAACAGCTTTTAAAACTTTTAAAACAGCTTTTAAAATAGCTTTTAAAACTTTTAAACAGAGGCCAGGATGGACACTGGAGGATTTTTGTGTTGTTTTATTAAGGGATTTGTGCAGATCTTTGTATGTTTTTTGTATGTGGATGACCAGCAGGTCATTTTTGTATGTTTTTTGTATGTGGAATGTCTGTCTTCTTATGGCTGCAGCATGGGTGCATCATCGCTGGGAAAGGTTTTCGTAACCAGCCCAACAGGCCAGTTGTTCCTCTTGGCTTGGTTGGTTGCAGGACAACATCCCCTTCCCGCAGGTTAGGCCTTTCATTCCTCCATATACGTCGTCCTTGCAGATCGCTGATGTATTCCCGTTTCCCCTGTCGCCACTGACGTCTAAAGAGGTCTCTATCACCAAACTGACCTGGAGGTAAAGAATGTGTGCCAACCTTCTGGGTAAGGAGAGTGGCTGGAGTGAAAATGACTGGGTTTTCTGGATCCGTGGAGACCGTGGTCAATGGCCTGCCGTTAACTATCGCTGTGACCTCTGCCATGAGTGTCGTCAGAACTTCATGCGTCAGTTTTGTAGTCCCAAGTTTGAGGAGCATGGCATCTAGGATACGGCGTGTGACCCCGATCATCCGTTCCCAGCTGCCGCCCATATGTGAGGAGTGCGGAGGGTTAAACTGCCATGTGCATCCTTGCTCTGTCAGGTAGGTCTCAACCTGACTGTTGTTGCAGCCTTTGGAGTCAATTTGGAGTTCTTTGCAGGCTCCCACAAAGTTGGTTCCGCAGTCTGACCTGAACTGCTTCACGGGCCCCCTGATGGCAAAGAAGCGCCTGAGAGCATTAATGAAACTGGAGGTATCCATAGACTCCAGTACCTCAATGTGTATTGCTCGTGAGCTCATGCATGTGAAGATGACTGCCCACCGCTTGCTGTTCGCTTGACCTCCACGTGTTCTTCGCGAAGTTACAGACCAAGGACCGAACACATCGAGCCCTACATAAGTGAAGGGTGGGTCTGTGCTTAGGCGATCGGCAGGTAGATCCGCCATCTTCTGCTCTTCCTTTTTGCCACGTAACTTGCGACAGATCACGCAGTTGTAGAGTGTGCTGCTTAGATATTCCGTCAGCTGTCTCTCTCTCTCATCAGTAAATACCCACGGTAGCCTACACTAGGCAGCTCTGTGATTCCTGCTGCTTCAACTTTTGTCTGGCGTTGCAACTCTATATAAAGTCATATGACAAATGTCATGTGCCCTAGCTACAGGTCTCACTGAATTTCCCTGACAAACTTCATTAGATGCCTCGTCCAAAACGTGAAGAGGTACTCCATTACATTATAGGCAGACAATCTTATCCACAGCGACTTACAGTTTACATTTCTTTATATACAATCAATTTATACAGCTGGATATTTTACAGAAGAAATTCACATTAAGAACCTTGCTCAAGGGTACAACGGCAGTGCTCCACCTGGGAATCAAACCTGTAACGTTTGCGTTACAATCCCAGTTTCATCACCATTATACTACACTGTATAAAATAAAATAAAATGTGTGTGTTTTATGTTACACTGTCGGCATGGAAGAGGAAGAGTGATAGGTGGCTATCACTCTTCCTCTTCCACGCTGACAGTGTAACATAAAACACACAAAAAAATTTGGTTATTACTCGGGGTGAGCTGTAACAAATGTAAAAAAGTGTTTCCCTGTACAAAATGTTACAACTGATCCCAAACTAAGCAAACATTGCACAACTTCATATTGTAGCTTTAAAAAAAAGGATTTGAAAGGAAAGGAATTAGAGTTACAATGGACCTGTGTTATGATCATCCCCAGTCTTCCCTACAACAGCAGTGCCTCCTATATGTAATTCATACTCACTCCCAGTTTCTTAAACACCACACTGCAGCCTAAGAAGCCAGCAGAAGAAAGAAGGGATGCTACACAAGACAAGAGACAGCCACTCATGCCTCCCCATTGCACCAGCTGCTGGATATAGCTGCAACAACGGTTTTTCGCTTCAGTCAATCTTCAGCTGTAATCTCTACTATCCCCCGCTCTGCTGATGTTCCTGAAGTTCGGCCTCCACCTTTCTGACCCATGGTGTTTTGGTCGCTCCTCTGGAGTCCGGTCAGCCATCACTTTGTTGATGTGAGATGGTATCTTTTTTCATCATGCGTCCGAAACAACTCCAGCGGCATGGCTTGAGCATCATTTCCATGTCCTCTTGACCTGTCTGGCTGAGAAGGTCTTCATTTGATATGGTTTTGAGCCAATAGATTCTCTGCAGGAATGTTTCTGGAATGTGGATAACTTGCTTAGGCCTTGTTTTGTCATCCTCCAACACTCTATACCATACAGATGTATACAGCTACAATATATCTTGAGCTTTGAGTAGGTAATATATCCATTATTGCATGCTGTGAGATATCCATTATCGCATGCTGTGTGGTATGCGTTATCGCATGCTGTGTGGTATGCGTTATCGCATGCTGTGTGGTATCCATTATCGCATGCTGTGAGGTATGTGTTATCGCATGGTGTGTGGTATGCTGTGAGCTGTGCTTTATCGCATGCTGTGGGACCTCAGGGATGAGGCTAGTTTATCATAAGAGGTAGCTTCCTTTGTTATGCTGGGCTTGTTTGTAAATGTGTGGCCTTCGTTACTCAGAAGTGGAACGCCTGTAGTATCATATATGACAAACAAAAGGGGGCTCATTAGTGCTAATGTAATGATGCACAGTGTCACTCCCCGAAGTGGAACAGAACAGCAGGACATAGGGAATGGAGTGAATCAGATTTTATTCAGTTTTCCCCTCAGTGAAGGAAAGCAAGAGAAAGCTTAAATTCTCACAAAAAAACAACAAAGTCCTTTGAGGCCTCAGACAGCATAGCGGTCTAACGCACTCACATTGACTGGTGCTTTGCGAGTGTGAGCTGCCTATTGTGGTTGCGGTTCGAAACCTGACTGTGCCAGACCAGCCTTGGCCGGGAGTCCAGATTGGGGGCGGCATTGGACTGTCCGCCCCAGGGGAGGGGGAGGGTGAGCCGCCATGAACCAATGAGAAGCACGAAGGGTGTCTCCAGAAGTAGGTGGGCAAGTTCTGTCTCGGAGGAAGTGGATCATCGCTGGCCTCAGGGAATTGGCTTGACCCGGAGGAAGGCAGGTGAGTTTGTGGGAGAAGGCCAATCTAGATAAAAGAGAGGGTATAATTGGCTACTAAATTGGGACAAAAATGGGGGAAAAAATCTGAAACAAAATGTTAAAAAATACATTAAAAAAAAGTTATTCTACCTTCCCCCTCACAATTTCCGGACAAAACAATAAATCTAAATAATAAACTAAATCAAAAACCGCCTTCTGGCAAATAATAAAGGATCACACACAACTTTTCAGTTGGTTTTTCCATTTTTATCTTTTTCTCTCTCAAGCTTTTCCACTCCCGGTTCCAGGCACCTACTAAGAGAACAGAGCAGTTTTAAGCATTGTGGTGTCCCCAGGGGTTGGGCGACACGCACGGACCTTGCAGAGGGCGTAGGCAAGTTAAAGAACCCAGAGGAGGCAGTAATATAAACAAAATGATAATTTATTATACTACTTGACAACACAAAACAAAGGGTGGGGTCTTCGGGGGAACACAAACACAAAGTCCACAATCCTTATCTCGTTGTCAAAGTCCAATCCAAATCCAAAATCCAGGTCCAAGTCCACAATCCAGTCCGTAGTCGATATTCAAAGGGGGGTACACAAAAACACACTCCAACACTCTCTTTCCAAATCCTGGCTGGTCAAAAGACTTCACAGGCACTTACTCTTACAACTCAACTCCTTCCAAAACACGTTCCTAAAATCAGCCCAGGCCTCAAAATGGCTTTCAACACTTGTCTCAGGTGTGACTGTGGCCTGCTTTCCAAATCCTGGCTGGTCAAAAGACTTCACAGGCACTTACTCTTACAACTCACACAGCAACTCCTTCCAAAAACACGTTCCTACTCCTCTCTCAGTGTAGTGGGAATCAGCCCTTTAAATAGGCCTCAAAATGGCTTTCAGCTGGCCGTTAGTCCCGCCTTGATGCCTTCACTTGTCTCAGGTGTGACTGTGGCCTGCTGGGAAATGTAGTGTTTCCTGGCTCCCATGTGTTGTAGGCCAGGCAGCCATTTCCTAGTGCAGCCCATTGGGCTGCCACAGCATACAGATACAATTGGATAATTCTGTACAGCTGTGTGCCCTAGTTGCATTTTGTCATGTTTAAAAATTCTAGTGGTGTTTTTTTTTATTGAGTGGAGGGGTAGTGATCAAGGAGGACGTTTGTTTGGTATATAGCAGGGTTCCTCAAATCACAGTCCTCGTGGGCCCAGCACTGCTGCTTTTCCACACTACCTTTACCTGGGAGTCAGGTGTGAGGACATGCTGGCCAATCTACTGCACTAATTGATCAATTTTCTACCTGAGAGAAAGGAAAACCAGGACCACATTTTGGATTAGTGGACCAGATTTGAGTAACTCTGCTATATAGCCCTTCAGCATCTAAACAAGGGGATTTTGGAAATGGCAAGCTTTTCCAGAGTGAAAACTGAAATAAATCTTATAGGAAAATATATTCTAGTGTATATATTTTTGATACTTATCCATTTGATTAATGAATGGTAATTACTCCATGTACTGCACCTTGGTTGTATTATTTTACTTTGTGACATGACTGAGTTAAAAGCAGAATTTATTGTAAATTTATGCAGTCATATATCAGACAATAGGTACATCTCACACAGTTGGACATCAGCCAATAGGTAAATGTGTTGTGGGGCTGATTAAGATCCTCACGTGGTGATAATGAGCAGTCACATATGACACAGTATTTATTATTCCGTGAGAATGAGTTGCTTAAAATGTATTATATGTATTCCTACTTATGAATGTCAGTAGAAAGTCAGCACACACACACAAACAAACATACACTACCTACATCTCAAGGAAGAGAGGAACCACACACACAGTCCAAATCTCAAAAAATGGACTACAAAAAAACTACATTTGTGCCTCATTGAACAAAGACACCCATACATACAATGTGCATGTGTGTGTGTTTGTGTGTGTGGTTAAGTGTGAGAATGTAAGTGTGTGTATGGTTGTGGTTGTATGCATGCATGCATGATTGTGTGCATGTGTGTGTGTGTGTGTGCGTGGCTGTGTGGCTGTGTGTGTGTTTGTGCGTATGTGTGTGAGTGCCTGTGTGTGTTTGTGTGTGCGCGGCTGTATGTGTGTGTTTGTGTGTGGGTGTGTGTGAGTGCCTGTGTGTGCAGCACGGAAGATGCAGTGAGTGCCTGTGTGAGCAGCACACAGTGGTAGGATCAGTGAAGTACTGTCTCTCCTGACAGTGAAGCCTGTCTTACGCCATGAGACTCATTTCCTCCTGCACCTGGACTCCACTGGACTTCCTCCATCCCATCCTTGAACTTTATTTAACTCATCTAATCCAGCGAGGAAAGAATTCTAATGAGAGGGACAATTCATTACATGATGGGCATTTAATGGGACGGAGTGAAATGAATGGCGCAACTGTTTACTGCCCCATTACCCTAGTTAACTCTGTTTAGAAGAGCGTAGGTCACCACTTCCCTGAAATACACTCTATAGTATAGAATGTATATATTTACTATGTTTAGAATTAAATGCAGTAATATATATAACCATATTACATTATAAACATCAGTGGCCTGAAAAGTGATTTATTTCGTTTGAAGTTAATAATATATTTAAGCAGCAATAAACTACAAAAACATGACAGTGCAATTCTAATTACTATTCATAAAGTATGGACAATCTGAGGTTACAGATCTTCATACCTTTGATTCCATAAGCTGGTAGTGTGTAGAGAGACAGACATAGACAGTGAGGAAAAGGGCATTAATGGCACAAAATTATTTTGCACATCTGAAATAAGGTCTTGTAACAGGTGCATAGGATAAAAAAACCTGAAGTAGAATAGTTGAAGGGACTGCTGCCCACTGTGATACAGCAAGATATACAAGATATAGCCAATTGATTTTTGTCAGAGTAGCGCAACTTTCATGTCATAACTTTCTGATATATTGGAACACACTGTGTTCACATTTATTGGTTTCATGAGGACATTGAGGGATTGGTGTGGTGAAAGAAATTATGTTATTGGGACTTTTGAAGTGAAAAACTTTGTGCATGTCTCTCTATAGAATTTTATATTCAAATGTTTTTTTTCACAATTCCGTTTCTTAAATTTCTTCTTTTTCCAGGTGACTTACATACATGCATTTTTGTTTCAGCACTCAGTTCACAGAAACTGAACAAAACATTGTACAGAACATTTTGAGTCATCCTTCACCCTGCTCGCAACAAGTGGATGAGTGTACATTTGGAACACACCAAAATAAACCTACAGACCTGAGTGCTTGGTTCTGGCTGTGGAGGGTTCTGGTGGCTCTGTTATGGTGTGGGGGGCATGATTCAGGTCCACTCAGCCTCTTAGAGGGCAAGGAAATGGTAGTAAATGCAAAGCCATTCTGAGTGATCACCTTCATCCTACGGTGACAAGAGACAGGAATTCTATCCTGATGGGAGTGGTCTCTTCCAGGATGATAATGCCCCCATCCACAGGGCATGAGTGGTCACTGAATGGTTTGATTAACAATTATGTAAACCATATGTCAATCAGCAGATCTCAACCCAATTGAACACTTGTGGGAGATTCTGGTGCGGCGACTGAGTCAGCGTTTTCAACCACCATCAACCAAACCCCAAATTATGGAATTTATCTTGGAAGAATGGCATTGCATCCCTCCAATACAGTTACAGACACTTGTAGAATCAATGCCAAGGTGTATTGAAGCTGTCCTGGTGGCTTGTGGTGGCCCAACGACATGTTAAGTCACTTTATGGTGGTGTTTCCTTTATTTTGGCAGTTACCTGGACTTTAAAATATCTTAACATATATTACAAATAATTATTTAAATATAAAAAATAAATAAAAGGCTGCCTTGAATATATATATTTTTAATCCTAGTTGTTTTGGCCAACCTGCAAAGCTCTGATCGGCGTTATATTTCTTTCAGTATCTTATAATGAAGTAATCAAAATAATTACATTAATTAACTGCCATCACCACTGTTTACACGTTTAATAATATAATAAAAAACAATTCTTCAAAAAACACTAACTTTTATTTCCCTGTGTTACAGGTAAGGTGTGCAGCAGCCAACAGAGATGTCTATTGCTATATTACTGCACTGATCTCTTGCACTAACCATGATTAATCTTACCATGTACAAATGCACTTTTTGTAAGTCGCTCTGGATAAGAGCGTCTGCTAAATGCCCAAAATGTCAATGTCAATAAAGAAAATAACGATCGAAATAATTGATGCGTGATAACTTATTTAACCAAAGGAAGCGACTCCAGTCTTGTGGATCCAATCCACGTTTTACACATGTCTTTGTTGGCTGACGGTTGAAAAAGTCTATTTACCTGGAGAGTGCTCTGGGGTATTCCTCCGCAGGGTCAGTAATACTTTGGAAAATAACATTTATTTTGTCTTTTTGAAAAACACACAGAAATTCGTGCGTTTATATAAATAGTACGAATGTTTTGTTTTTATTCCGTAATATCTGGTTTGTTCAGATTTCATTCTGGCATTTCACGCCCAACTTAACGTTTAATTGGGACTATTTGTCTGTAAATCGTTGACAGGCAGTTCTTAGGTCTCAAACATGGCCACCATGATGGAGTGTATGCAATAACTTTAAATTTGAGGGTTTTCCGTAGAAAAAACATTTTCTTTTTTAAAGGAATGAATTATCGGAAAACTACACATAATATGCTTTATCCACCTGAAAGCTTTGGGGGAAGTTATATGGGAGATTTTATGCTGATATAAGTTGGCTGGGAGCTGGGGAAAGAATTGCATCAATTTCGTAAGCATTCAGTTTTTCTCTTGAATGTTTTTCATAATTTTTATGACATATTATTGGAAGTTTTTTCCCCCGACGAATAAGGAGTCGTTTCTTTGATTTTCAGCGAAGAATAAAAGATGATAACATTGGGATGTAAAATACGGCATCTTGTTGTTTTCTGCAGTGTACTTCAGAAAAAGGAAAGTACCCCGTTTTAAATAAAGGGAAATAAACCGGGTTTGTTGTTGGGCCATATAACCGCTCACTTTTTGATTTTTTTTCATCAATTAAATAAATGTTTTTCGGAATATAACATTAGCTAATTGTATGCTTTTGAAACGCATAAACTGCATTGGCTTCTTCTATATTTTTATGCTGGAGAGTGATACAGCGATATCCAACCCCCAAAATATTAAACAAAAGTATTAACTACATTTCTCGTATGACATTAAAGGTCATGACGACAATAATTCCAAACTTCTAGGTTTTAAAAGGTAAGTTTTTTTCTGAATTAATTTTGGCATTAACTGTAGCTAATTAGTCTTATGTGGGTTTGTTGGTGCTGGTGAACGTTTCCGTATGGCTGTCCCATGTCAGCCTACAGTTTCGTTTTGTTTTTATGTCGATAAATGTTTTGACATAAAATCTGCATTTATCACATAGGCTGCCAAAGACTAACCTGATCTGTGTCATACAAACATTACAGATAACAACTCAATGACATAGCCTACGGTTTGGTGTGTGTAGCCTTGCCATTTTAAATTCATTATTACTTCTGCCTGTGTATTATATAAGCATGGATTCCAAAAGCACATACAAGAGACACTATGTCTTGTCCGATTATAGTTGACTGGTTTATATCTGAAAGTTGGTGTGCTATGAATATATTAGCATGCTAGTTTTATCCTGTAGCTAATGTTCGACTGTATCATGGACGTAATGCAACGGTAAAGAGGTCGTCGCTCCCCTACTGTGCATACCCAGAGCATTAGGGTTTGATTCGGCCAATCTGCAGTTGTCTAGAAGCACAGTTTAATTAGCTTAATCAAAACTGCTTTATTGCATGCAGTTAATTTAATTCGGTCTATTTTAAAAGTGCATGTGGCCCAGAACTGAAAATATAGCCACTTCACTACATGGGCATTCAAGGTAATCAGCGCTGGGTTGCTGAGTTTAAGCTGTTGTTTTTAAATGCTATTTTTTATTGTTGAAAAGAAGTGACTTCCGACCCAACTCTTGTAAGTGGTAATTCAACTGAATGTAAACTATATAGGCTACAACACAAACAAATGTTACGTTGGACGAGGCTAAAGCTGCTCACGTTTGACGTGTTACAGTAGGCTATCTATTCCAGTGTTGTATTTGTTTCTGGCGAAATGACGGTTAATTTGTTCACGCTGCGCACAACTAACCTCTCAGCAATAAACACAGACACTGGGCTGAGAAAATGTTCAATGTAAATCGTTTCCCACTGAAGTCGGTTGATAAATAATGTTAAAGGAGCACACTGTCCCAGTCCCGGAGTTTAGTGACAGACAGAATTAAATTAACTGTGGAGTCGCTACGGACATGGTGACCAGACCGCCAGTGTTGGCAATACGCGATTAGGAGTAGCCAAACCTAACGAGTGCATTGCCTGATTCAAAATCTACAAAAAGTAATATATAAATTAATATAAAATAAGTTAAACCACACAAATGTTAAAAACAAGTTTGGTGATCAAGCAATTATCAAAGCGTAACTTGATTGATTGAAATTTGGAAATTGCTCATGTTGCCCACCCTGCCCATTAGTGACTGGAAGAATAGGCCTACTGTCATTTGTGTTTTCCTGTATTTACAGTCAGACAGTGTGTATACTTGAACACATTCACAGGGCAACAGTCTACAATACAGCAATTGTCTACCTGCTGTGAGATGTGAATCAATGCAAATGTCTGAGGGTTGACATATTCCAGTACAGTATCTAGTAAGACATTTGATGAACAGACAATATTAGGAAAGTGTGGCAGTAAAGTATGTGACTTATTGGACAGACACTGGCAGCACGTTGGTAACAGATTTTCACATATGTGCCAACAGGGATATTAATAATTAATAATAATAATTTGCCCAGTAGAGCAAAATAGGTGATTGTTTAAAATTTCCATCAGTATTTAATTATTTTCCCCCTTTTAAAAAAATGCGGTTCAGGAAGATTCAGAACCATGTTGTTTTATTGGTGTTGGAGGGCAGTACTGTTTCAGTGTGAAACTGAGCGAAATACTGACACGCCGATGTTCACAGCTCAGTGAGTCAACAAATTAACTAGAACCTGGTCTAAAAATGTGTAAAATGGAAACGTCATTAATTGTGAGTACATCCACCACTCGTTGGGCCTCCCCATTCTTTGGCCACACAAGTGCACATGTTTTTATTCTGAAATATATTTTGTCATATAGGTTTTAGTGTATGTTTATTAAACAGAGACCTAATTTGCAAAATTTCCGATAGGGGGTTGTAACGCAGTTTGTGTTGTGTTATCCTGATGTAGGGAAGTTAAACCTGTACAAAATGAATAAACGTTTAAAAAAAATGTTTTTTAAATGTACTAACCTTTTCCTTCCCAGTGTTACAGGTATGGTATGCAGCTGCCTACAACGATGTCTATCACTGTATTACTGCACTGATCTCTTGCGCAAACTATGATTGTTCCTACTATGTATTAATGCACATATTGTACTCTGGATAAGAGCGTCTGCTAAATGCTTAAAATGTAAATGTAAAAATGAATGAATGATTTAAAATGTTAGACGATAACAATTAGAATATGAAATACGGGTACTTGCATGATGTTGTGGACAAAAACTAATGCTGGATATGTAGCTAATACAAAAAACCCTTAATATGGCATTGTGATCCTGTCTGTGCATTTAAAATGCAAAGCACCACAGAGCCAAAGGCCCTTATGGGAGGTGGAGTCTGCAGTTTTAAAGTAGAAAGATGATGTTTGTACATTTTGTATAATTGGTTCTGGTAAAAAATAAACAAGCAATGTGTAAAATTAATGTTTGGCTGTTTAGGGAATATGTTATACGTTTACTGAAGCCTTATTTTTTAAATGGCAAACGATTAACATCATTATCCTGATGGCACGCATGGAGTGTGATATAGGCTACTTCCGGCCTTGCTGTGCGGTCTGCTGTGCCAGTACACCAAACAGCATGACGTTCCTCCAGTTGTACTGAAGGCACATTCAAGACAAAATATTTAAATAGGATGTAAATAATCAATACCTACCCATGTACAAATGAGTAAGATGAAAAAGTTGGTGGCAGGGGAAAATGTTAGTCTGTAGTCCTGATAATAATATTTAGTTGACTGTAAATTGTTACCTTCCTAGCTACAATAGTGACTGTTAATGTGTATTGTATTACCACAAGTATTACTCTTTATTGAATTTGAATGATTTTATATTGTGCAGATACTGTTAATTGTACTTTGCAACCAACCAATGATTGTGCATCTCGAAGGTTTGCTCTGATTAATCTAGTCAAAACAGTGTGTTCACACAGGTTTGAGGAGTGCTCGTCTATGTTCAGATACTGTAGGTGGCATAGCGGAGATGTTGTACTGAGATATGGTCATCCAATAGGCATTAACTCTGTCATCATGATTGCTGGACCTTGTCTTTTTTTAAAAACAACTAGTTTGCGCTTTAAGTCATGTTTTTGCAGATGGTCCATCCATCAAATGAACCAAGCCCCCCAAAATTAAATAATCTCAAACTGCACCTCATCATACCAGACATTAGTGTGTAAAATTGATGCCCTGCTCCTCGGTGAAAAGGAGTTCAGAATTGGTTTGAATGCTTGTTGGAGCAGTACAGGACCATGTACCCTGTTATGAATGGACTCAAGGTTTCCCTGTCAAACATGAGAGGGTCAGAACCCACTGGCCTGGGAGAGTCAGAACACCATGGCCTGAGAGAGTCAGAGAGTCAGAACCCACTGGTCTGAGATAGTCAGAACCCACTGGCCTGGGAGAGTCAGAACCCTCTGGCCTGGATTGGAGCCCCTGACACTCTTCAGTCTGGTCTTTTTTTTTTACCAAGTGCCATCCTTTTCAGTAAATAACAAAAAGATGCATGTAATCATTAACGTAACCCTAACCTAAAATCTCCTTTAAATTAATAAATGAAAAATGAAAAAAAACTAAACTTTTTTGTTCTCTAGTAGTTCTGTGTATGTTGCTAGCAGCTATTTTTGTAAAGAAGTTGTGCCGACTATTAAGGTGATAAGCTGTCTCACCCCACTTGTTGCTCTGGACAAGAGCATCTGCTAAATGACTTAATTGTAACATGAAAACAAGATGGATACAGTAAATTCTTCATTATAGGTTGTGATTGCCGTTGGATTTCTTGACAGACTAAGATGTAAATACAAACCAAATCTTATGGTCGTATCCAATTATTTGTTCCTGTTCACGAAATATTAAGAACTGATCATTAAAATATTTCCTCTTGTTGGAAAGAACAGGCAGGGTTCTCATGTAGTGCAACATTCCACTGTATGTGTATAATTTGCTGGAGCATCACCTAGGGAGAGGGGGGGTTTAGTTGGCAGGGCTGTCCTGCTCTCTTCGCCCCAAGAGCGACTCTTGGTCAGTGGGACACCTGCAGTCTGCCTGCATCAGCTGAGCAGAAATCGTTCTCCAGTGACTCGGATTACGGACAGCAGCTGGTGGACTGCTGACTGGGGTGGAATGGCCGCTGGCAGGACACCAGTAGGGTGAATATTCCAAATTAGGAATGAGAAAAATCTGCCTTAAAATTTGGTATGAAAGAGAAAAATAAATGAAAATAGCAGGTGGTGTGCCCACAAAAATTTCTGTAAGAATTTAATTCTTGGTTGAGTAGAAAATAAATCAACAAGTTACGGTTCATAAAGTATTGACTGAATGTACCAAACCAACGTTTGTACCAAACCAGAAGCAGAGATGGAAACGTGGGCAGGTTTAGTTTGAAATGGTAACTGGAGTCTGTGCGTATTCAGCTCTCCATTTCCTTCCTATTAAATCTAATCTTCACGCTCATATAGGGCCTACTGCTAGTGTGAGTTTGAAAGACAAATGCTGCATGACCAAATTTACCCAATATGTTTTCTTTGAAAATCATGCCTAAGGTACAGTATGTGGAAATCGTTTGAAACCAAATGGGCTAATCAGAGAGAAGTATGGAAAAGTATATCTTCAGAATATATCACTCTGGGATCGAATCCTTGTTGGGCTCATTAGATAATAATAATTTGAATCCTGGGTAGAATTGCTTGATGCGATCCTCTTTTTAAAAAAAAATTATAAACTAGCAAGTTATACCATAGTTGAGTCAACCTAACAGCCCCCTCACCTCCCCCTACAGCAATCAGAACATTCAGTCTGTTTCAGATTTTTCCCCGTTTTGGAAGCTAATTATACCCTCTATTTATTTCGATTAACCCCCCCGACAAACTCACCACCCGTCTCTACACGGCAAGCTACTCTCCAAGGCCGGCGATGATCTGCCTTCTTTGAGACGGAACTCATGACTCATGACATGTTTCTGGAGGCACCCTTACGTGCTTCACAGCGAGTTTGTGCTGACCACCCTCCCCTCCTCCCTCCCAATCGGGAACAGTCAAATGCTGTTCCCGATTGGGGCTAACAGCTGGCAGAGACTGGTTTCAAACCGCCTCCCTGATAGGCAACTCACACTCATACAGGACCAGCCAAATACAGGTGCATTACATTTACATTTTAGGCATTTAGCAGACGCTCTTATCCAGAGCGACTTACATCATTTCTTTACATACAATCCATTTATACAGCTATACTGGTAAACAAGCAGTGTTCGTTGGATTCAGAAAATTCTCAAACAAACTATAGAGTAAACAAACAAATTAAAAACTCTTGACTTCATTGTATGCATTCAGGAAGAATGAAAGAAGGGGAATTTGGCCTTTCTTTCAAACCATTCTTTGGTAGACTGACTTGTGTGTTTAGGGTTGTTGTCTTGCTGCATGATCCACCTTCTGTTGAGCTTCAGTTCACGGACGGATACCCTAACATTCTTTGTAGAATTTGCGGGTACAATCCAGAATTCATAGTTCCATCAATGGTGGCAAACCGTTCTGGTCCCAGGACAGCAAAGCAGCCCCAAACCATGATACTGCCACCACCATGTTTCACGGTTGGGATGAGGTTCTTATGTTGGAATGCAGTTTGGTTTTTCGCCAAACATATCGCTTCTCATTTAAGCCAAAAAGTTATATTTTTGATTAATCCGTCCACAGAACATTCTTCCAATTGTCTTGTGGTGCATCCAGGTGATCTTTAGTAAACTTTAGACAGGCAGCAATGTTATTTTTGGAGAGTAGTGGCTTCCTCCTTGCTATCCTCCCATGCACACCATTCTTGTTCAGTGTTTTCCTGATGGTGGACTCATGAACACTGACATTAGCCAATGCAAGAGAGGCCTGCAGATCCTTAGACGTTACCCTGGGGTTCTTTGTGACCTTGAATATTGTACGCCTTGCTCTTAGAGTAATTTTTGTTGGACGACCACTCCTGGGGAGAGTAACATTGGTGTTGAATTTTCTGTATGTATACATTGAAATGAAAATGTATACATTCACTACTGTAAGTCGCTTTGGATAAAAGCGTCTGCTAAATGGCGTATATTATTATTATTATTACCCGGCTGCCAAAATGTGCCCGAGTTGCATCACAATAGCATTCGAATGGAAGCTAGCACCCATTGCTAAATTATGGTCGGCTATGCAGATTTACTATAGCCAATCCTTTACATTTATTTAGAATTTATGTGTTGGAATATTTGTAGTGTAAGACATGCATTCCTCAAGGTAAAAAACATAACAAGCTAGTCTGTCAGTACAGACGATAAAGGAAAGGTTTATGTTATGAAAAATCTTTGATGTCAGTGCATAAATCAGACTTATTAAAAAATATATCAAATTAAGTAGAAAGTAGCCACTGGTGGAAAAAGGGGTAAAAGCGTCAAAAAAATAGTGACTCACAAAACACTTGTCTGAAATGTACACAAGTTAATAATGTCAGTGTGGAAACTGGCTCGAAACCTATGACAATATTAACTTGTGTACACTTCAGACAAGTGTTTTGTGAGTCACTATTTTTTTGACGCTTTTACCCCTTTTTCCACCAGTTTGGAATGCTCAGTTGTATTTTCACCCAGTGGTTCTCAACCTTGGTCCTGGGGGCCCCTGTGTATGCTGGTTTACACTGCGTGTCCTGGAGACCCCCTGTGTATGCTGGTTTACACTGCATGTCCTGGGGACCCCCTGTGTGTGCTGGTTTACACTGTGTGTCCTGGGGACCCCCTATGTATGCTGGCTTACACTGTGTGTCCTGAGGACCCCTGCTATTAAAGCTGGAGCAACAAGATGGGCTGTGCTTTTCCACAATTGAATTGTGTAATAGTTATGAACAGAATTCCCAATGCAAGTATACACTTCAAATTTCTATTTTTAGAGCTTTTGGAAAAAGTAAGGCCCAATTCCCGAAGTGTACGTCAACCGCGTCGGAAAAGCACGAGTCAGCTCAACACGTCATAGAGAGAATGGAAGAGGGGATTATGACGTTACACTGTACTGAAATGCATTGAGCATATAGCAACTACAATATTCTACACTATTAGAAATAACTTTATTAATCAACATGACAAACCATCTGCTATGTATTCTATCACACATGATGGTTTTTAAAATAGTTTGCTAGACCGACATTCATAGGGAAAGCAGCTAGCTAGCTACCTAGCTAACGTTACTACCGGCTAGCTACTTAGCTATGCTGAGTGCTGGATAGCAGCAAGCTAGCGCAGGCTAGATTTGTTACACTGTATGATCCAGCTGTCTTTATATTAAACATTTTAACATAACATAACATAACATAAGGGGAAGACGAGAACAGGCCATTCAGCCCAACACTGCTCGTCCATTCCTACCACTAATCTGCTCACAATGCTTAGTTTACCCAAAGGCTAGAGTGTCTAACACTGGATCGAGCCTGGCCTTGAATACCCCTAGTGTCTCAGCCTCCACTACATGTCCAGGCAAGCTATTCCACGCATTGATCACTCTCTGTGTGAAAAAATATTTCCTAGTGTCTGTGTGAAATTTACCCTTTGTCAGTTTCCATTTATGCCCCCTCGTTCTGCTAACCGAATTCAACTTGAATAATTTCCTGAAATTCACTTTGTTAATTCCTTTAATAAATTTAAAAGCCTCAATCAAATCTCCCCTAAGTCTCCTTTTACTAAGCTTGAACAGTCCAAGCATCTCTAGCCTTTCCTCATAACACCTGTCTTTTATGCCTGGAATCAGTCTGGTTGCCCGTCTTTGGACCTTTTCCAGCGCATCTATATCTTTTTTGTATTGCGGTCCCCAGAACTGCACACAATATTCCAAGTGTGGCCTAACAAGGGCATTGTATAGGGTGCGTATGATCTCCTTCGATTTGTACATACCATGTCTACGGCTTTTCCATTTCTTTGTTTTAATCACAAGTAGCTGGCTAGCTAATTTGATAAATCTACATAGCTCAGTTATGGTATATAATTATAAACACATCGTTATTGTAATATAGGCGCTAGCTAGCTTAGCTGCACTGGTATCATATGACATCCAAAATATTACGCATCTTCCGTCCGCCTACCTACTGTACATGTGCGACGGAAAAAATGTCTGACATCGAGAGCAGCCACAGCGAGAGCAGCCACAGTCCTCTCCTCGTCCTGATGTTTTTATCGACGAGATAAGGTCCAGATTGTGTTCTATCTATTATGTCACATAAATTGCATTGTGGGTAGATTTACGAAGATTTGGCAGATTCTTGAGTTAAGTTTATGAAATTCAAAAATGCATATGTGTTTTCAAATAAATATGATCACTTACTTTCTATGATATAGGGGGTATTTGAGAGACATGTGTCATCACTTTTGCAAGGTAAATTCGCTGGTGCCTACACTTTAACCTAATACATGTTTGGCTCATTGCCAATTGCTCTGTCATTGAACTCTTCATTTCCCACATGTGGATTATTTTCAGTGACCAGGTGTCCACACTTTCAACAGTTAGACCCCCCACTGATTTCACCTGCCAGTCTATAATTGACTCAATTAAAAAAGTGATCTCTTTCTAAAGGAAATGTCTCATATAGCCCATTAGAGAAAATTCGTTATTTAACATGCTGGGATATATATATGGGCCATTTATTGTTCATAGTATGCATATGCATATTTCTAACATACCATGGCCTTAACAGAGTAAATCATTATTTTAATGGAAATTAAAAGTGCCTAATTAAGAACAATTGGCCCCTTGTTACAATTCAGAGGTTGCAATAATGGTTGGAATAAAAAGCAGCGCACACAAGGTTTTAAGCCCTGCTAGCTGCAACCTCCACTGTCAATTCAAGCAGACCGTGGGGCTCATCCATATACTAGAACAGTGCTTTAACAGGATGCAGACCGTGGGGCTCATCCACACACTAGAACAGTGTCTTATTAGGATGCAGACTGTGTGGCTGATCCACACACTAGAACAGTGTCTTAACAGGATGCAGACCGTAGGGCCACACACACACACACACACACACAAAACACTCACAGACATACACTCTCACACACACACACACACACACACTCTCACACACATACACACATTGTATCCACAAAAATATGAATTATTTGCTACTGTATTTGTATTCTTATTAAAGTTCCCACTAGAAGTATGGAGGTTACCATTAAAATGAAAGAATATTACTGTCCAACATTCATGTTCTTCATATGTGGAGAAATTGAATCACAGCAAGCGGTTCTGAATTTGAGAATAAATAATGTGCAGAGATATCCCATAACCATAACCTGATATTACAAGGCAAATTGCATTGGTACCAGAAAACCATGAAAAGGCACTAAACGGTTTTCACTTTTAAGATGTTGCAGTGACGGAACAGACTTACAAAAACCAAGGCATTTAGCCTTACAAATCTGAGAGAGAATGAAAATAGGCAATGAGTGGATTTACCTTTTTTAACTAAACAGGTGTGTGGATCCAGTAGGCCTCAAAGATCAAAAAGGAAAGAAATGATATAAAATACACTTTTTAATGATCAAATCTTATTTTTTGGTTTACAGTTAAAATTATTTTTGACCTCAATTCATATCATTCCACTGTTACTTTACAGTTTATGTTTATGTTTCGTTTTCAGTCTATACTTTTGGAACTGATTTGACTCCTATAATACTAATTATCTGACATAATACTCCATATTACATGCTCTATATTTGAGTTTTGGCACAAGACTGCCAATATTTGTGTTCTTTTAAAAAAAAATTTTGCGCAAATGTGGAACACCGTCGATTGCAGAAAGTGTCCAGCCATTTTTCACCAATCAGGAATGTTGTCTGCCAAGCTAGTCTGTGGATGAAACAACTGTATAATATAGTTACTGCTATTTTGATCGACTGTCCTTTTAATGACATGCAGAGAGCTGTATAAACGGCCATCTTGCTAGCTATCCAGGTTATTAGCAATAGCTATTGTTAAATTATAAATTAAAGTTAGAATTTTTTTACACATTATAATCCATGCTGCAATAGATTTATTTAGTTCCATGGCAAATTTTGTCATGTTGCCATACTAGTTTATTTTGTATTGTATCAGCTCATGCCTAGGTGGGCTAGTCCAACAACCCTTAATAACCCATACAATAGGTTCCTTTCTGTTTTTACTTTTAGCATAATAACACACTACCCTTGTAATAACACAATACAAATGGTTGTTTTTAATAAACACAAGTCTGCTGAAACAAGTTGACACCATAGGATCATGTGCTTGTTGGGTACACATTAAATCAGTGAAGTCTCGTGCCCTTTGACCTGTTAATAATTGAAGCAGCTGTGTGCTGGCCACAAAATGTGTTGTTGTTCTTGATGTTCCTTGTAACTGTTGACCATCCAAAAGGTTCTTTCAGGGGATAATTGTGTTGGACTGTATATCCATCTTGGAACAGCCTTTTAAAAAAGATAAGTTTTCTTATACAAAGTAGTCCCCCTTTAGAATTGTTGTCTCCAGATAGAATTGAATTGAAGATTATCATTCTGGTGGCAACCTCCTTTGTAAGTGCATTTACTGTGTAAAGGTAAGCACTGAAAACCCCAAATATCTGTTTAAAAAATCTGCTTAAGCAAAGAATGTGCTATTGAATGTGTAATTTAAGTATGAACGGATGGGGGGTTAGTTGAGCAGAAATCAGAAAGGCCACAGAAAGTGACATATTTGTCAACAACAGTGAATGTACAAATTGACTAATTCCATGGCTGATGGCTCAGAAAATCAAAGATTTAGACTTTTTTAAAACAAGGAAGCACTGCAGGTGTGCTGTTGTTATTTCAGTTCTAATTGTTATGGATAACAGATAAGCTTCTGTCACCTACCATTGCCTAACGGCAATTCTGTTGCCGTTAGGCTTGCTTTTGGGGGGGTCTAGGCCTGGGTTCCCCCTCTGTTAAGCGTTTTGTGACAATTCTGTTGTGAAAAGCGCTATACAAATAAACTTGATTTGATTTGATTTGATTTTAAAATGTTTGATCCTTGGTCCAGTTCCCAAATAAGGCAAGGGTGCAAGCAAAGAATATTATTATAGTAACTGACACAAACTGGATGGGCCAGAGAAAAAGTGATTAGTGTAGTGATGGAAAGTGCATTGTAGCAACATCACCTAATTATGGTGAGAACTATGTGGGTTTAAAGCAGCAGTCTGAGCAGATGTTCGCAGCTCCAGGGCTCTGTTCATGACTCGTTATCCTAGAGACAGTACAGATGCACAGCTTGAAGGGTGTGTAATATACACATGGTACATAAAACACAATAATACAAACTGTAAACTTCCCTCAAATCTGTTCTGTTTAGAATGTGAATACTCAAGAGGATTAAAGGAATCCATGCTTACAACAACCATGTCAGAATACCAAAAATCACATTTTCTCAAGTTTTTAGCTACCATAGCATTAAGACAGACCCCTCATCTGTCTAAACAAATGCTATATTGAGGTTCACATGTACTCAAGCTCTTGTATAATCACTTTAATCAATTTTAACATCCACTTGCCTGTGGTAGACTGCTGCTTCGCATGCAAACAGCAACAACAGGAGAATGATTTTTATGCAAACAGAGCGGGAGGAGAGGTGAACCTGAGCCCTGCAGATTTGCAGTTGTTGAGAGGGAGAGAGCACAAGAAACACAATAGATGGCTAGTTGGCTACATATCCTTTTATGAAGAAGACCTATACAAACAAGAACTTGTGTGCAGGAGTGTCCTCACCATTTTGCTGTAAACATTTTGTCTGTGTAATACTGCTTATTACACTCTTGGCCTGCCACTTCAGATGATGTGCTTCAGGACTGTATGTGCAGGCCTTCTGTTTGAACAAAAGATTGAGGATAAAGGGTTTGATTGATTCTTTTTTAAGTATTATTCTTTTTTTTTAAATATGACAGCCAAGCTTTATATGCACAATGTCTTCTTCCTTATAGTTATACTTCAAGTGTATTTTTTTTAAATGCCGCCTTTTGGAAGTGCCGCGTTTGAGTGGGATTTGCGGTCAGCCAATGGCAGTTGTGTGTCTGAGCTGCAGTGGGACACTAGGGGCATGAAAGAGCTCTCCAGTTAAATCAACATTCAAACATGCGGTGGTACAGAGACGCTGTGGGATGGCCTCTTTACACAGCGTGACGCAGCTGATTGAAATTTTTTAATGAATTGAAGCAGCGTTCTGTGGAGAGCGTTGGCACCGTGCGGGCAGGGCTCTGGTGGTGCTCGTCTCTGCACAGCTGCTCATTGTTACCAACGATGCCGGCAAACAACCTCCACTCCTCGCCTGCCACCGGGGGGTTTTGCCTCGTAGAAAGGGAGCATACGTGCTCCACACTGCAGTTTTAGGGTTTACACACTGGTGATCCTGATAAGAAGAAGTACCTCGGTGGTGGAACAACTTTCCGCAATCGCGAACTATGATTGTTCCTACCATGTATTAATGCACATCATGTAAGTCGCTGTAGATAAGCTAAATGCTTAAAATGTAAATGTAAAATACATTTTGACATCTCTTTGTGAACCTCGTACGCCACTTTGGTGAATCCATAAACCAAGACTCATATTGTCACTCCTGCCACCCCTTGCCATACCACTACCCCCCCCACACACAATCACACACACACACCCACACCCCCCACACACACACTCACACACACACCACCACATACACACACGCACACACACACTCACACCCACCCACACTCACACACACACACAAACACTCACACCCACACCCCCCCACACACACACACATGCACACACACTCACACCCACCCACCCACACACACACACACACACACACACATGCACACACTTTCCTGGAATCATATAGGACTCAGCTCTGAGCTTTTGAAAATTGATCATGTCAACACGACTCCAGATGTGGAAGTTCAGGCCACACGGTACACTGTTTTTCTCATGGGTAATGATGCCAGCCATGATGCCCGCCAGTGGATTTTCCATTCTATGGAATCTGATCTAATGAAATTTGCCGCGATATAGTGCTTTTCACTGAGGAATCAAAAAGGAAGAAATATGAACGTATCAGAACAGAGATGTGTTCACACTGGGCTGCTGTGTCTACAGATCAATATCCTGATGGAACACCTCACAGTTTGAGAAACTCCCTGAAAAGTCTTTCACATCTAATTGCAACCAAATCTATTTTTACAAGCAAATCAATTTTGTCTTGGCAGATGTTGCAATTGATTTAACCTTGAAGGAAGTGAAGGTGCAACAATCCAGAAATGTTGAGTGGCTCAGAGGGGAGCTGAAGGATTTCCTCTCCTTGTGATTATAGCCAAATGCTCATTGTGGGAGATGTATAGATGTGAACACTTTACACATTTAGTTTTTTTTCCTGAACTGCAGGTAAATGTAAATGTAACCCTCTAACTAATTTTGTGTTTTGACAGATTTACATTATTTATTGTGTATTTATTTTATACAGAATGTCATCAGAGGACAAGAGTCTGGCGGCCTCTGACCAAAGACAATCAGCGCCCCCTGCTGGGGCCACGCCCACGGGCAGCTCAGCTGCCACAGACAGACGCCCCCGGGGCCGGCCACGCAAGGATGCCTTCACCTCGACCCCCAAGGCCACGAAAAAGTAGGTGTTCGCTCTCCCTACTAGCTGCTGCTGGTGATTGTCCTGACGGGGTGGAACCCAGCAGCTTGTAGAAGGGAACCATGACCCCATGACCCCCAGCATGGGTTTGCTGAAAGACACTGAAATATGGATGTAGATTTGGGGGGGCGTTAAAGTTTCTCAGACTGCAAAATGAGCGGAGACCAGATATGATTGTGTGGTGATGTCACACCTGGCAGCCAATCAAAATACAGTTTCCTGTTTCAGTAGTGGCTTGCTTGGAGATTTTCAGGTGATGGTTCGATGGTTTGGTCATGTCTCCTTTTGGGGGCTGCTGATACTGTCCAACTAGTTTCAATTGGCACTTCAGTTGCCCAATTTAT
>JAINUG010000258.1:1125129-1270953 GCA_029706075.1 Aldrovandia affinis | reverse complement strand
CTTCTTCTCCATACCAAAGCTTGAAGCCATGGCCTTTCCTGTGCAGTTCCCAACTGGACGGAACACACTGGATGAGGTCAGGCAAGTCAAGTTGTCCCCAAGCAGGTATTTCAACACGAGGCTATTCTGTGTCGATACCCGCTTTGCAAAGGACCAAAGCTATCTCTTCTTTGCGCAGTTTGTAACGGAGACTCACATGGCCACCTGCAGCATGTCGATCCAGACGCGGAAGGAAAGAAAATGCCGGGACGGCAGGAGAATTTCAAGGCGAGGAAGGGACTTTTCAGTGCTTGACTGGAATGAAAATGCGAGATTCTCCGGAGCAACCCAGTCACTGTCATGCGCATGTTTGAGAAGAGAGTGGATGCACTCATGACAGATCTGATCCTGTCACCTGCACAGCCCATCGGTCCAGTGGAAGATTACCTATTTCGGGTGGAGTTTCAAGCCAGAGGAAGTCCTCATATTCATATGGTGGTTTGGATTGAAGATGGCACCGGGGTTCAGGATCCCGAGGACTGTCCAGATGTCATTGAGTTCATCGACCGCTACATAACCTGCCAGATGACGTACTGTATTTTTACTGGCCGGCAGTGGGAGCTAGCGCTTCATTCATCGTAGAATGAGAACCAAGACCGGGTTTCTGTGTCAGATTCAAATACGGCTGTCCGGAGTTCCGGTGAGGCATGCAGCGAAGATGGTCTGAATCTCAATCAATATGACTAAGTCACAAGGTGATCACTGAACTGAATGACAACTTAGGTCCTCGTTTTGGTTGCACTATTATTATTTTTGAGGCAAAATATCATTCCATCTTCAAGGCTGTGTATGGAGTATGGACGCTATAATATGGGTTTGATCACCACGCAATGGCTAGTTAATTATTTGTTCATAACCGATGAGTAGGTTACCATGTCATTGTCATGTTATGATGTGTTTTACATGTTGTTGCATTGAGACTGCCTCTGTCAAGTAGATATGTATGCACATGTGTGTGTATGTGTATATATATTGTTTTTTTGTTTTTTGTTTTTCTATTGATTTATTCTTTGTCTAATTATTTTGATGTAGACAATGTATAGATCTTTAGATTTAGTTTTTTACACACTGCCGCACCTTTGCTCTTGCAATTTATGTCTGTACTACTTTGAGTTCCTACTGATGTACATATGCCCACTTCTTTGTCTAGATAAACCCAGCATTATGCATATGTGGAACACTGGAATTAAAACTTGTTTTATTTTGACCATATGTGTTGGTGTTACTGATCCATTTCTTGTTGCCAGTTCTGCTTATTTGATCTATTCCAGTACAAAGATTTGGGAAACACTGCGATGGATTGGTCTTGTGGAGGAAGAAATTTGTATCGAGTTGGGATGCTAGACCACATCCACAGAGGTGGACAGTAGACACTAATTAATTCAGTGTGACGCTGCAGCGCCACAGAAGTCAGAGACAAAAGCTTTTCGCGCCACAACTTCAAAGGAACAGTTGTTCGTTCCCACGGCAGGAAACCTCCTTCCCATTGGTTTAAGACCCTGGGAGGGCTGTTCTAACAACCTGTTATATCTCCATGTTAGCCCATAGCTCCATTTACCTGTAAGTTAACGCCCTGTTACTTCCCCCTTGTGATTGTTCCCTCCCCTTCCGTTGTGTTGGATATAAATATCCATTTGTATTTGAAGGCGGGAGATTCGCTGTCCTGCGTTGACACGGGTCTCCGTGCAGCTGCTCGTAATTAAAGCTTTAATACTGTTTAAAGGAATTCTCTCTGATCCTGCTGAGTTTTAATTTCCACGACAGTCTAAATGTGACTAATACCAAGAAGATGGACGGCTGTCTGCTTCAGTGATAACTGTTTGCAATCTGAGTCTGTCACAAAACAAAAGTAGGGTGTGATGCTGTGTGTGAAAATAAATCTTCAAAACATTTTCATCTTACTCCCACACCTTCCACTGTACATACACGTATCTCTCTACTCCTCTCCTACACATCTGTGTGTGTGTGTGTGTGTGTGTGTGTTATTGCTTATGTGTGGGGAGCAGGCAACCTCAACATTTCTGTGGAATTTTTCCTAGTTAGGGTGCTGCTTTGCAAAAGAGGGCACACTGCAGTGCGAAGCAAGCAAAGGCAAAGGCACTCTATTGTTCTTCGCCATACTTATTATTTTTCTTCCGTACAAACTTCGGTTCGCTACTAGTCTCGCAGCGTTGCCAGCACAGACGCAAAAAATACATCAAAACGTGCGCCTCGGACGGGAATCGTGTGCTATTACTTTTCTTAGCGATCGCACGTGACATTTGGGGGGCCCATTGAAATGAAGGGAGCGGAATGTTCACAGCTAGTGAGTGATGTCACAATGCCCCTGCTGAAGCACTCTAATTATGAACATTCCGCTCCAGCTGTGAACATTCCGCTCCATACACTCCAATGTTCAGGGACATCTGAACACTCTAACACACTGAGCCAACCTTACCAAACCACACCACACACACACACACACACTCTCCACACTCACACATACACACAGTCACAACACGCACACGCACTCTCTCACACAAACGCGTATCTCTCTACTCCTCTCCTACACATCTGTGTGTGTGTGTGTGTGCGTTATTGCTTCACAGCTAGAGTGAGTGATGTCACAATGCCCCTGCTGAATACCTAGCAATGTTTTACACTGATTAAACCGCTAGATTTGCCGCTACATTAAAAAATGTCACACCGCTGCTATCGCTGCCATTGAATTGAATGGGTAGCATGTTAGCATGTTTCCGACTTGTTTTAAACAATTTTCTCGACCGATTTGGACTGCGAAAACGGCCTGGTTAATGAGGAGGCGTATCAAACTCTCTCTACTCCTCTAATACATATCTGTGTGTGTGTGTGTGTGTGTGCGTTATTGTTTGTTTGTGGGGAGCAGGCACCCTAACTAGAAAAAATTCTACTGAAATTTTGAGGGTGCCTGCTTTGCAAAAGAGGGCACACTGCAGTGCGAAGCCTACTGATTGGCTGAACTTTCGCATGGCTAGAAATAAAAGCATTCGTCTTATTTGGAAATCTAAATCAGAATTCTACCTTAAAACCACTACCAAACACCTAAATGACCCTAAAAAAATATGTATGATTGTTAAATCCTTATCCTTCGCCAGCAATAATAACCTTCCATTTGAGATTTCACTTAGAACATCCAAGTTTGTCACAAATAAATCTGACATGGTTAATCATTTCAACCAGCACTTTATAGTTCTCTTTTTGAGCTAAATACACTCTCTCTTCTGTTCACCCTGTGGTAAAAGAAAACAATGGTGTTGTATGGTAATTTTAGACCTGATACCTGTACTGAGGTGCTCAAGGCCCTGTGCGCCATTGATGGAGGTAAATCCTGGAGGTAAATGCAGCTGACATAATTACAATTCCTGACTCACATTTTCTATCTCTCAATCCAAACTAACACGATGCCATGTATCTGGAAAATGGCTCATGTTCTACCACTGCACAAAGGTGGAGATCCTTCAAACTTGAATAACTACAGACCCATTTCCAGATTATCTGCCCTAGCCAAGACCCTTGAGAGCCTCATACACTCCAATTTGAAACAGTTTCTGCCTGATAACAATATTCTAAATAAGCATCAATCAAGTTTTTCAGCGGGCCACAGCACCACCTCGACAATCAAGAACGTTGTCAATGATGTGACAAATACTGTTTGATACTGTTGACCATCAAGCTCTCCTCAACAGACTCTATGATATTGGTCTGGTGTAGTTGGCTGGTTTAAACAATATATTTCAAACAGGATGCAGTGCGTCTTTGTTGATGGTCTGAAATCCAGTTTGATGAAAAGATTAAATGTTGAAAATAATGTTCCTCAGGGCTTGATCCTTGCTCCCATCCTCTTCAGTATTTACATAAACAACCTTGATGATGGAATTGTGGACCCAAAAACTCATTTTTACGCAGATGACACTGTTTTGTACTGCATTAAAAAACTCAAAGTTAAGCTTGGTTTCCTTTTTTGAAAAACAAACCCTGCTTTTCTCAATATGCCAGGCAAAGACCCGTTCTAGACTACTGTGAAATTATTTATGTGCACGCCCCAGTCTCCACATTCTTTGATTCCCTATACCACTCAGCTCTACGTTTTATCACTAACCTCAGACCATGAACTCACCGTTGTGTCCTGTATCAGCAATTACACTGGAACTCATTAGCCACCAGAAGATTGATAAACTGGTATATTTTCATTTACAAAGCCATTATTGGTAAACTACCCTCTTACTTGGCCACTCTCCAAATATCCACCAATGCCTATAGTTTAAGCTCACAGTCCTGCATTCTTCTTAAGGTCCCCAGAATCAGAACTGTTTTTGGTGAAAAGGCTTTTGTTTACTGTGGACCCTGGTCCTGGAACAATCTCCAGTCAAAGCTCCAACTTGACCACTTTGTCCCTCTAAGCCAGTTCAAACAACAAAGATGCAAAGATGTGTGCTCCTGTTTCTGATATAGATTGTCACTATACTTTGTATTCCCACTGTATTGTATGTTTTATGTATTTACTGCGTAACCTCTGCTACCATTTTTGGCCAGATCTCCCTTGGAAAGGAGATTTTGAATCTCAATGGCACTTCCTGGTAAAATAAAGGCTAAATAAATAACATTTTAAAAAATCACCCTTCTGCAGATTAGAATGACAAACTCTTTATTCATTAATCAGGTTGCCAAGGAAACGAAGGATGTTAAAAACCTTTTGGAATTTTGTTCTCCGGTATCACAGAAATGCTCATATTTACACCTGAACATTTTCACAGCATGTACAGCAGCACTCTATTATGTACAGTAGTGCATATCGGCTTGTCCACAGTACTGTGACACTGCTGTTATACATTTACATTACATTTACATTTTAGGCATTTAGCAGACGCTCTTATCCAGAGCGACTTACACAGTTTACATGTTTCTTTTACATACAATCCATTTAAATACAGCTGGATATTTTACTGAAGCAATTCAGGTTAAGTACCTTGCTCAAGGGTTATAATTGCCCTATGTGCTCTGTTAGCTTAAACCAGCATTCAGCCTGGATACGGGATACACCAGGCCTGTAGTTACAGCCCTGCTTCCATAAACCCAAACAAATTTCATATACTGAATTCCATCTGGCCTGGGAGGAAATGTCCAGGGTGGCTCCGTGCACTTTGTCACACATCCTGTTTGCCAACCCAGATATCACCCTGCACAAGATTCCTTTTTTGTGTGTTGCCAACACAAATTCAGATTTTTTTCATAGTATGTGAGTTGCTACAGCAAATAGAACTTCAAATGTGTCTTCAGTGTGCTTTGCTGTAGCGAATGCAACTTCAGATGTTTTCATGGCAAAAAATGGGGCACTGAGCCCAGTGCTTAATTTGTGCCAGGGCTAGCAGCAGCAGCAGCAGCAGCAGGGGCTAACAATACGTATTTTAACAGACTTAGCAGCTGAGAAACAATTCATGCTTTCAGAGTGTTCACAGAGATATTGAGAGAACATGTTACACAGCCCTTGAAGGATCTCTGAACCGTTGTTAACACTGTAGCAATTTCCAGCACAGAGTGCGAGAGAGGTTTCTCACAAATGAATCTAATCTGCACGTCAACAAGAGCATCTTTAAAAACAGCAACCATATCATCGCTCCTGTTTTTAACCCTTGTTGCTCCACCACTGGAATGTTTCAACCCAATGTTGTGGAAAATTAGAGTCTTTCCCAGTTTTCAGAATCTTTTCAAAGTATTTTTTGTTAAATTATTCAGAAATAAAATTATTTTCTAAGTCCCGTTTTTGCTCAATTTTCCGAAAAGTAGAGAAGAGGTTTCAGGAAAAAGATTTTCAAAGTTTAGACTTTATTTCAGATGAAATCACAAAGCCGAGAGCAGCTTGCAAGTTGCTCCAATATTCCTTTGTTTCAAAAAAGTTTATATACTTCTTAACAGTTACATGATTTGTCACTTCATTCGTTTACCTCATTGGTTTACCTTTCTGTTTTACTTTTCTGGTCATTTTAATTGGTCTTTTAGTTATGCGTAACATTAATCACTAGAAAATAATGGTGGTTTTATCCATAAATGGCTATTCCAATCTTTCCATCCCTTCCCTGGGGGTGGTCCCTTCTCAGTTGACTTTTACACCATATTGGCATTTTGCCAAGTGCTTTACTCATCGCTTTTCTAATGGTGGTTCCGCCAGGCTAAAAATAATGATTTATCCAAGCACCTTATATGGAATCTTATCTTACTATTAAGCAATAGTATCTCTGCTATGCTAGAAACAGTGACACAAAATAATTCAATACATTCTGTAATAGATCCTGTGACCGTGTATATTTCTAGAAACATCTTGTAACCGCATATGATTACACAAACATCTTGTGACCGCATATAATTACACACATCACCTTTCAGTGTATGTATGTAAGTGATTGTGAGTTTATACAACATTACTTTCCAGTATATTTGTGTGAGTAAATGCAAGATTACATTCTCTACCTAGTTTCATCTTTAACAGTGAATTCTAACAACACAATGATAGAAGTGCTTAATATGTCATATACCCGTGTCGACATTTAAGTGGCTCCTATCCTACCGACTGTACTGTACTATTTTGAGCACCCACAGCTGGTTCTAGTCATTCTTCGCCCCTGCCTTGCTTAACTTGCCAGAAAGTGGCAAAGAGAAACTGCTTGCCGAGGCAAACACCCCCTCTCTCTGATCGGGGGACGCTCTCTTGGCAGACCATCACAGAACTAACGGTTCCTGTTATGTTTTTTTATCTCTCTCTAGATATTTGTGGTACTTTTCCACCAGAATTAGAATATATTGGCAGAGAGTGCAGAACACAGGTGCGGTCACTCCTTAACTATCTTTTATTATACTTTGACATTTATTCTTGGCTAAATAATAGTGTACAGTTGTTCTTCGGTAAATAATAGTTTAGAGCTCAAAGCGTTTGATCTAGAATACGGCTGTATCAGCTCTGAAATTGCAAATGCTTTCTGTCCTGGGTTCTCTGTGTTGGCTTAATACAGATCACATTCTTTGCATGCAGTCTGACCATACACGGTCCATCTTCGACACTAGGCCCTGGCCCACCATAGTCAGACACAATTTTGTCAGTAGAGGGAATATTTTCTCCTTCACCATCCCCATATGTCCGGACGTGGCTCGCCAAAGGGCACCGAGGAGCAGACAATGCGAGAAGTAAAGGGAGGCATAAGGATAGCGGAAAGAGAGAGGCGAGGAGCATGGCTGTCCTTTTACCCTTTTTCCTCCAGGGGGGGGCTGTGGTTGGGGGAAGCAAGTTGAGCCCCGGCATCTCTTATTTTACTAATTAAGCACTGACTGAGCCATCATGATTTATCAGGGAACCAGATTAGCAGTCGTCCATTAAGAAGGATGACCTTTGATTTTCAAGTGATCGTCCTGCTGACAACTGTGAATTTAGGATTTAAAAAAAAAAAATTATTCGCTGGAACTATTTATGTTTTACACTCACATCATAACAAACACGTCATGCACGGATATTCAAAAAAATTTATTTGTCACGAGATGGGGTGGTGTACAGGCGTGGGTTGGGGGTGGTTCCCACAGCATCCGCTGGCATGCTCTGGGATGTACCAGTGATGTTGTATAGGATATGTGTGGTTCACAGTGCTGAGGTTAGCGCTCATGGACATTGGGTATCGATATCTGTTGTTGCTAGTTGCTTGCCTACACAAGCAAGTGATCGTGCATTTATCACTTACCAAGCCTTGAATTAGTAAGCAATATCTGTGAACACTAGCTAGATAGTTACTGTCTATATTCAGTTCAGGGAGCCCTCCCGCCAGGCTGAAGAATCTGTGATTGCTGTGATTTTCCTGCAGTGATTTCTCATCTCCATCCTACAGTCCAAGCACAAATCATTCCCACATCCCTGCTCAGCTAAATCTAGGAATTATTAGCTAGCTATTACGTTAGCTGCCATACCACACACACACACACAGTTGGGAATGGAAAATCTCTCTAGTTTGAGTCAATCAATCAATCAAACTTTATTTTTGTATAGGGCCATTTACAAACAGGTTGTCACACAGTGCTTCACAATTGACATTTTCCAGAGGGAATTTAAAAAAAAGAAAACCATTAGGGCCAGTGTTGGAAACTGGAAAATTATTCCTTGACCCCTTAAAAGGCGATCAAGATGAACTCCTTGAAAATGGTGGGATACAGAGAAAAAATAGTCTTAAGCTTGAGGCTTAAGAGACCACCGGAAGGGCATTCTTTGGCATCCTAAGTGTAGGGGTGGGGTGGACCTCATCCCTCCAGATACCAGGTTACCGATACATTTCGGTATGAATACTTGTTCTGTTACACCCCTATTTGATAGGATTCTTTTTCTATAATATATGAAAATAATGACCACCCCCTGTAGGTTTCACAAACTTTCAAGCATCACTGTATCTATCTTAAGACTCGAGAATGAATTAACAAATTACTAGTTTTTGCACAGTCAGTGCACTGTTTGCACTTCTCACTACCGAAGGGACAAGCAGGTAAGAAGCAATGGCCCTCCCTGCAATTATAGGACACTCTCTGCATACTTCACTCAGTCTCAGTTAAGTGCTCACAGCTGGAGAATGAGTGTATTGGCCACATTGCTGTAGTAGTTGGCTGTTGGGGGATGTGCTGAGACAGGTGAGAAAGCCATAGGTGTGACACAACCAAAGACACATGTAGGTCACATGGGTCTGATCCCACAGGCTAACTGTGAGACAGGGGCAGTGACTGCGCTGTATGAAATACACAGAAACAGAATTGTTAAACCTGTGAGTTTGGAAGTATAGGATCTCAACCAACATTACAGAGAGAGCCTTCTAAACATGATTGTACCACCAGCTGTGGCACACACGAGGAACACATTACTTCACTGAAGAAATTAAGTGGCATATATTAAGTGCTCAGTCTGAAAACAGAGACTGAATGGGAGACTCCTTTAGGATACTGATGGAGCCCCCCCAACACAGGCATGCTGTGAGGACATGCCATCTGATCCCCCCACAAAAAAATAATTGGCAGGTGGATAAATGTAAAAGAGTAATAGTGTTTTATGAGATTGGTAAACACATAAGGGAAGGGGGACTGCCCTCTTCAAACCACACATTTTTTATTGGACTCGAGTATGGTGATGAGTCCAGCTACTTGCTGGAGTTTACAACATAATAATGCACTTATTTTTGTTTGATTTTATTTCAAATAATTATTAGGGGTGTGACATATCTTTAGGGGGGTGGGATACAACTGCATTAGTATAACAGAATACAATTTTCTCATTACCTGTCTTGTGTATTTTATTTCTTGCTTGACTTTATCAAGGGTGTGAATAATTTTGGAAATGACTATGTCTCAAACACACCTGAGCTGTGAGCACCATTTATTTTACAGTACAGTGCACATTTTGAAAAGCAGTGTGTGGTGCTCCTTTAAAATCTTACAGTCAGGTGGGCACACAGTAAAAACATTTTTTTGGGTGAAATATACACTCAACTCAACGCTAGAGGGGATGGTGGAATCTAGTGAGGATTCATAATTATGATTAATAAAGGATTCAATGAAAACAAAACACTTTTTTCATTCATTAGGAAAAGCAGTAGTGCACATTCCAGAGGCATGAGGTTATAATTTTTCAGGTTGATATTTTGTAAAACATCAAGTACCTCCTCTTAGCAGAATTGTTCAAAGGATAACTTTTGGAGCCCATTAATTTCAATATTTGTCACACTGTTCAGACTGTCATGCTTAGGTGCTAAGTTACCAGGGGCGAGGGCTGTACTCTCAAATCGATAACCAGCAGAGATGAAATTGTGATTCAATGTTTCACATATTTGTTTTTTATCTGAGATAAGTGATAGAATGCTGTGGTCAGCATGAACTCACTGTGAAGCATGTAAGGGTGTCTCCAGAAAGGGGGCCAGTGAGTTCTGTTTCAAAGGAGGTGGATCATCGCCAGCCCCGGAGAGTAGCTTGCCCTATAGAGATGGGTGGCGAGTTTGTGGGGGGAGGGTTAATCAAAATAAATAGAGGGTATAATTGGCTTCCAAGTTGGGGAGAAAAACACAAACATGTATAAAAATATATATATTAAAATCATAGGAACGATCTGTTAAAAGAGTCAGAATATTGTTATGTGAAGAGCTTGGACTGAACATGTATCATTTTCTGAGGGCATATTTCATGTTCTCAGAAAGCCTTCATGCTCCATGCATGTTTGGATGTAATCCATCAGTCAAAAAGGCCAGCTTTAGGCAGCCCTACAGAACCCCCTACTAGGCATTTTAGTCAGGCAACCCAAGCCCTCCTTGATGAAGGACCCCAACACCTAGTAAGGTGATCTGCAGAGCTAATTCGCCTTAGCTAATAGTGTGTGTGCCCCTCTCTATCCTGATGGACACTTACTTCTAGTCCTGCTATTGAACTCCCTCCTGTGGACTGTACTGCCATACAGTGTTATTTGTGTGCAGCTAACTGTAAGTGCCTTTATAGTTGTTTCTTGCTGTTTAGCTGTATGTTGTCTATTTTCTTGTTAGTAGTTGTTTGTATGCTAGCTCTGGTATTAGCATTAGCATTCACTAGCTAATTAGTATATATTAGCATATATTTTGTAACTGCTATATCTTTTTCTATAGGTGTTGTTGGAATAGACATGAAAGTCTGCACTCCATCTAATCCCCCTTTTTGTGTGTCTTCGCCCCTGATGTGTTTAAGACAATGGCCATTTGGTGCCATCCCTTCCCATTTGAGTTCCCCTCTCTCCTACCCCAGGTGTAATCTCCTCTCTTTGAAACCTCATCCTGTTTGAGTGTGAGACGCTGGCCCGCGTTAACCTATTGGGCAACATGGGCTGCAGCCCAGGGCCCCAGCCACTAGGGGCCCCCGGGAATAGCCGATTACTGTAGGCCTACATTGAATTTTTGAATGCGGGTTTATGGTGTTTCGACTGTTACTGTACATTTTGGTCCACTTTCCCACCTGTAGTATTCCACATTGGTGGACAATCAGTGTCAGTGAGAGTGTGTTTGTATAGTCTGTTCTCTTTTGCGTAAGGACGGCTTTGTCTCGGGAGCTCGATTCTACAAGTGGAAATCGCCGTGGGTCCAACTCGGTGTGTCGGAGGACTTTCATCTGTTGCTGTAGCGTCACGAGCAGAGGTAAATCACGTCGCTACATGTATGCGCGCTGTCGTTCTGCTTTAGTGAAATTAGAAAATGACTTATGTCCATTTCATGTGCGATAACATTTTGATACATTAGTTGCTGAAATTGGTGAGAGAAACGCACTTAGCTAGAGCTATAACCTGAGATGTCCAACCAGAAAGTAATAAATTACTATTTATAACGGGTTTCGCTGCAAAAAACTGTGTTGTAGCCTATCCCCCCCAAGCAACCACCATTTTATAACTGTCAACAAACTATTTCAGATAAATTCATCTTAATTCGAGTTCGACTGAAGAAAACGAAGTGGGCTAATTTTGCATGACCGAATAGCTTAGTTGGGTTGCTAAGTAAGTAACGTTAGCTAGCTGAACAACAACAACGCAATTTAATAGCCAAATGTTCTCTAGCAAGTTGGCCTTTGTAGCAATGTTTGGACAAAAGTATTTTAAAAAATCCAGTATAAACTTAAATTAGGCTATGTCAAGTTTGCTGTACATACATTCGCATTTATTGTATAATTAGATGCAGGTGTTAATGCTACGTGTTGAAATTAAAACGGTAGCTCAATTAAGTTACACAAAGTATGATACTTCGTCCTGTTGGTGAGTAACATTAAATCATTTATATCAATGCTTGTTTTGTTGGTGCTAGTGGTTGAACGGGAAGTGTATTGTTTTGTGCATTGTCATTTGTGGTCAAATTTCTGGTTTGTAGGCCTACTTTGTACACTAGACTACTACTCCCTTTCATTATCCTGCCGTGCTGGGCAAGGTTGGTCATGACTTGAACTTGAACTCATGCGTTCGGGTAACAGACGTGAATATTTCGAGAGCACTGTAATATAAGAGTCGGTGCACTTTGACGGCTTTTAATACATTACAACGTTCAAAGTTTTCAATTGGAGGTCTCATTCTGTAACATATTCACTATCTACTTCTGATATCCTTTGTCATAGGCCTATTTGTCAAGTTTGCGGCATGTCTTTATCGTTGCCAGGCCTGGTCGCGTCAATGTGCTTTTACTTTTCCAGTTGAAAGTCGTGGACATAGGGCCTCGGGAGGTGTGTTAGCCCTGGGCCCCGAGGAGGCTTAACGCGGCCCTGGTGAGACGTGATTAGAATCAGAAGGAAGGGTGTGGGAGACCCATCACAATGTATAAAGTACCACCATTCTGTTTGCATCTTTGGTTATTTGTTACTTGAGGGGACAGACCCAGTATGTTCTCTACTCTATTAAAGAAATACATTTTGAAACACGGAAACAAAGACTTCAGCCTGCATACATTTTTCTACTAAAAAAGGTACGAAGGAACAACTTTAATTATTTTTAAAGAAAATTCCACATCAGGTGTATATTGCTATTGGCTACTATTGTTACCTTATGTAGATGCATATACTCTGTTGTACTGCATATTGGAGTACATTCCTAGCTTTTTTAGGTCTTGCTAGCCCATTGCAACAGTGAAGTGTCATTTTCCCTTCTGCTGTTGTGTTAGAATGATGCCAAGAATGATGTGACGTTGCCCCCACCCCCCGCGCAAGTATCGAACGCGACGTGTATTGCTTTTTATGTCGTCATACATCCGTATGATCCAATCAGATAGCAGATTTGGATACGCGTATGCTTAGTCATTTCTGTGTATATGTCACAACCACATAATAGTGACAAATTATGACAGTAACACTAACCTCTGATTTGTCATCTGTAACATGCATTCACATACTATGACAGCAACACTAACCTCTGTTTGTCATCTGCAACATGCATTCACGTAGTAGTGACTAGTGGTAAAATCACAGTTTTTCACGAAACTGGTAGCATAAGCATTCAGTTCCAGAGAACGGAAATCTTAATGCTACAGCATAACAGTATAGACAATTGTGTACTTCCAACTTTGTTGCAACAGTTTGGGGAATGCCCTTTTCTGAACAGAACATGCCTAAAAATGTGTGTGATGGCATCATAAAAAAACATGTATTGATACGCGTATCATAATAAGAATACGTGTATGGATTATGAGCTGTCTGGTGTTCGATAGCAGAGGGGCTAGCTGGAGCAGCGACAGTTAGAAATTCTACTGCTGGTTCCTCAGAGGGCTCATCGTGGGCTGGTTAACTTTGACCTGAAGAAATCCGTTATTTTTCGACGCTTCGTCGTTCAATTTAACGTTACTATTGCTTAATCTTTAGCGAACACACTAGCAGTCTGCTTAGATAGAGCGCTGGTATTTATTCTGTGAAATTCACGTTAGTGTGATGCTAAGCTCACATGACACAAATAACCAATCAATCATTAGGAAACAGAGTTTGATGCTTGTGATAGGCTATGTACTGTACGTAGGCTTATGGCTAGCAGAAATTAGCCCGGGAAGTGCGCAAAAGTGCAATACATTAAGAACATAATGTATTTGCTGATAGATTTGAATTTTTACACAATGTTCAATGTTTGATGCACACCAAGTAGGTATGACCACAGCTCTACTGGTCATACCAGTTCCGAGGCCTATGCTCCACCTTATAAACTCCAGATGTGGTCAAACGAGGTCGAGGAGAGTGCAGCTGGGAACAATCCTATCAGTGCCAGAGCGACCACGCATTGGGAGCATGGCCTCAAGCACCTGTCGTTTAAGAGTCTCTGGGGTCAAATTTTGGTCAACTGTAATGCTGTTCTGATCGGACAGCCTGTAGCAGTTGCCACTGGTCCATTACCAGCATTAAGGGTTTCTCATTCAACATTATATGTTCCTTCAAGTTATTTAGCTCCACCCAATTTTTCACCATCCCTTTAAAAAAGCTGGGGTCTATCCAAGAACAGATCAAAGTTATTAATAAATCCCAACTGAATAGGAGCGCAGTATTCCTTACGTCATGTGTGGAGACAAAGCAAATGGGAGAAATGGTCAATTCTATACTCATAAGTAGGGAGTGGGCTAGAAATAAAGATGCACTTACCAGTGTTATTCAGCGATGCCAGCAGCTCCTTAAAGTCATTTTTAAGTACCTCCAGAGCAGGCGCCAGACAATGATCAGCAGGGGAGCATGGGGTTTTCACAGGTGTGCACTTTTTATTCATGGTCCTCCTATAAATGCTATCTGTAATAACCAAACTTTTGATCTTCATAATGAAGAGTTGTCAATGTCATTATCCAAACACGCACACAATACAGAATATACAGTGATTGCATCCTCTGCCCACAGAGCTTGGACGACCACAAGGTGAAGTTGGTGGTTGAAACAGTGGACATAAGGAATTTCTTGGCCAAGTTTGTCCTGTAGTAGTTTGTGAGTGCCTCCTTGCTTCCTGGACATAAAACTGACTCAATATTGTTGTAGTGCTGAGCCCAGCTGTTGTCAGTTTTGCAATATAGTGTCTGTGAGTGTCCCTGTGCCGCTGGCTTTGGCAGTGACCATGGTAAGCAGATGCTCTGTCACCTCGTTACTGTCCTCGAATGAGTATAGAAATGTTTTCACACCCAGTGGGATCACGAGTTCCATCGACTTTGATTGTGAACTAATATGTGCCTATGTCACTTACAATGGTGTCCATAATTATACTGCTCATTGCTTCAATCAGTTTGTTTTGTATGTCATGTGTAACAAGTATCTCAATGAACACCGCTACTAGAATACCAGTACTCAATCAGTGAATGGACCAGATAAACAGAAGATAACAGATTCGTCCAAAGAGAGAGAGGGTCAAGCACAACAAGAATTAACTCACACGGAGACATAAGCTATGGTTTAGAGGTAAGTGAACTGTTCCTCTTTTACCCTTTAATGTATTTATAGTTTAGAAAAGTAGGAAAACAATACACACAACAACAACAGGCATGTAAGAGTGTAGAATGATTCAATTAGAAGCTGATTTCCAAATGACAATGATCGATAACCTTTTCTTTGTTTAGAAGACAATCCAAGACTTCACTTCAATTACTAGGTAAGTATGACTTTACTATTATTTTACACATATAATTGGTTACTTTTCGAATCAGGAATCAACAGGGATGTAATATTGGTTACTATAATTATTATCATTATTATTATTCAAGGTTAGTATCAGGGAGGATTCACTGCTATGGTATTAATAAATTGTTTAAAGATACTGTAGCGATCCTGGGAGGGTCGTTCATTTAAATGTACGCGCGGAGCATCATGGGAGCACACAGTTTTGTGTTTGTGTGTTCCCCCTGTGTTAACTGTTTAAATGTTCTAATAACCTGTATGTGTGTGAAATAGTTAAGTTGTGCTTGTGTTAGCTAGCTGGTCATGGGCTGTTAATGTCAGACCTACCACAACCAGAATGCCCAGTGTGTTTGATGCAGTCTCCCGAGCTGCAGGGCGAAAGTGTTCACCAAGCCATGTGTGAAGTGGACTATTATTTCCTGATTGTGACGACATCTACAGAAGGCGTTAATGGTCCAAACGTATCCTTCTAAGGATGCGTTTGGATCCGCAAAGGGTTCTTTTTGGGCATCATCCGTGGTTGTGCGGTGTATGGAACACGGATGCTTGCTACCAATATTATCTATAGCTGTGCGGTGTATGAAGCATGGATAATTATCGCTTTATCTTTTAATAAAGTGGCTACTCATGGATACTCGCGTTTTGCATTACTACTGGACTCTTTTTCTTGATGCATCACCCAACGCACGCTCACTACAATACTTTAATCCCTTTTTATATATTTTTGCTTGCTGTTATTAAGTGGTAGCTTCTAGTCAAGGATGCACGCATTAGATTATTCAGCAAGGAATCTTATTTTGAACCCTAAAATACTCTTTTAAAACCAGAACTTCTATTTCAAATGAATTCAATAACTCTTAAACCAGTTCAACAGTTGTATTACTCATCTCTATATATGAAAACAAATAAAATACCAATTCAAATATGAATATCAAAAGCAACTGTCATATCATTACCAATGTATCAATACTTTACAATTCAAAATGCATGAACCTGCACACTCCCGACGAGTGGCAACTTCAATTACCCAGTCCTTTAATAAAGTGAGATCGGATCCTCATCCAATTCGCTCAGCTCAATCTGTGGTTGTTGAACTGCTTTCCGTTGGTTCTGCTGGTGTATACGGATGAAAAAATAAAATAACTGTCCTACCAATTTGTAGAAAGCACAATTCAACTGCCCTCTCTCTCTCTCAGTGAAAGGTGGTTCACTTGGGTGGCTCGCCAGTCTACACTCTGCCACGGCCCCTTCAGCGGAGACGAGCAGGACGCAGACGATATCCAGGATCCAGTGAACTCAACAAAACTACAAAATAAGCTCCAACAAAGAACCCAGCCTTCATAAACAAAGCCAAAAGACTAATTAACATCCCATTTCAAACTGCATTATTCACATATATGTATGACATTCTTAATTGTAGTGGTCATTTAAGTTGCACTATGCATTTAAAATATACAATGCACCACACTTGTTGTAACCTTCTTGATTTGTTCAATAAAAGATGTTGAAATCCATGTCAATGATCATGTCTCTTTCTATACTTTTATGGTTTGTGTAGCGAGTTAAGATATAAATCTGACTTGGCTTTCCTGACCATAGTTGTAAATCTATTTCTTAGATGTCTAAATAAAATCCAGTCTGAGGGCACCCCAGTTTTTCTGGCTTTCGCCTAGGCTGAATTCCTTTCAGTGAGAATATTTGAGAGCTCGTGTGAAAACCAAACTGTCTGCCTGTTTTTTATCCGTATTCTCTTAAAAGGGGCATGCTTATCAGCCAAAATGTTAAAATGATTGATAAAGAGCCTGGTCAGGGTTATTGATAAGAGACACCCTACTCATATCACACCAATTTAAATCATACAGAAAATCATCTGCTACAAAGTGTTTAAAATGTATTTTGGTGATGATACGTGGCTTAGCCCTTTGCACTTTCACGTTCCTGATGCAAGCAATAGGACAGTGATCACTGATAAGTAGTATATATGAGGCTCTATACTCTTCTTTCTAAAATTTATTTTTTATTTATTTTTTATTTACTTTTTGATATCCTGTTTGATATCCTGTTTAATTTATTTTATTACCCTGCGATAAAAAAGTGGAGGGGGATGTGTTTATGGCAGGGGGGTGCTTTGTGTGACGTACGCCTTATTTGCAGATGGCCCCTGATGGCCCAACCATATATGTTTTAAGGTTTGTTCATGTTTGAAATGTGCGCTGGGGGTGTGTTGCAGGGGGGCCCACCAGGTAATAAATGTTGCTAACAGGGCGCACAAAAGACTGTCAGTGTTAGAGTCTGAGAAAGGGGGGAGGCCGTGGAGAGGAAATAGCATCTAGGTGTCATCACACAGGCAATGGCGCAGCGTGGCCTACCACAAACGTTAAAACTTGGATGAAATTGCACCAAACACACAGCGGGGCAGCGAGTGTCCAGGACAAAGGTCTTGCTACAAACCGAGAATTCTTGTTAATAGCTGCAGAAAAACAGATTTTCTTAATAATTAATTTACGAAGTTCAGCACTTTATTTGTAAATTTTCCTTGTCTCAGTTTTAGTCTGTTAGTTATTTTATCTCACCTCCATCATAATTTCAGATTAGCGCGCCGATAGCGTTTCATTTGTAGTTTGGGACATGGATAGTTAGATTATTTAAAGACCATTCAGTTTCAACCTTTCGGGCAGTCTTATAATTACAGGTTTCTATATTTGGTCCTGATATTACGCTACTGTTCAGGAACGTGTTTCAGTTTCGATTTTCCCCATTTTAGTGCACTTTAAAGCATTCTTACTAGAATGTTTAATCTTTGCATCTGTTTTGATTTGTTATTTGTTTCCCTGGTCTCCGGAATTAAGTACAACCCTTCCCAGCTTTTATTTATTTCGTTTCCTTGAGTAAGATATTCTACGTTTTTTAGCGTGTGGGTATAACCTTACTTTTGAAAGTTCCGCGGTTGTAAATGCCCAGCGAGAGAAAAGAGAAAATATTTTGGTGGGGGCTGGAAATAGAGTGCGCGCGAAGGGGGGTCAATTTAGAGGGAGGAAAAGACTTAGCAGCTGGCCAACAGAGCCGTATATTACCAAGTAATTAAAGACTACTTTGATGATTGCGGTGTTTTCCGTTAAACAGCACCAGTTCTCAACATCGCAATACATTTGCTTAATATAAAATATAATTGAACGTAAGCATATATCTGAAATAGCCTACTAAAATGTTTATGTAGAAAAACGTAGACGTATTTGATACAACACACTAGATCAAAGTAAAACATAGCGCCACGCGAATTTTATATGGCAACGAAGTTGCCAAGATACATACTCTAACAAATGCATGTAAACCACAGTGTGACATGTATGCTATAAACCTCAGAACATAACATAATCTATTGCATTCATGTCTCAGAATATAACATAGTCATTGTAATAGTTCTTTAAAAAGTCTTTACAACTAGCGGCTTTCTTAACAGGAAAACGTTATAAGTTTCGTGACAGGGACCCCTAGCTGACCAAGAATACTGCTGCCATGCTCCTCAAAACACAACATACGCATCACGAACACAACACCATTGCTAGACGCAGTACAATCAATCAATCAAATCATTTAAAAGTACACCACGATTGTAACACCGTTCCAAAACAGAGCCGTATATTATTATGTTAAGACACTTATGGCTTTTTAGCACGGACACTCGCGGGTCCTTTGAGGGAGCAATCCATTCGTTGAATCTACCAATAGTTCTGGTTTCTCTGCTTCTCACAAGCAAATTTGTATCGCTTTCGATAATTCTTTAGTGCATCTGCTTTGTTAATTTACTATGTTTTCTGTTTAACATGTACGTAAAGACTTTAGCAACTTCATGAGCAGCGTTGTCTTTTAACACATGGGCCAGTAGTAACAACACTTGTTCGATTCTAGTAGATTCTTTACAGTAACTAACAGTGAAGAGTACGACAACTGTTTTAAGTGGGTCAAACAAACTGTATAAACGCCATAATACTGCTAATTAAATGTAACATATTCATGAACAAGTCCATGTCATGTTGTGTCAATACGAACCCAGTGCTAGCCTAAATGTTATTTTAGTGAAAACCGGCCTTAACGTCACCCATGTAATGTAATGTAAAAATGTAAATGTAAATGTACCCACGATTATGAAGCTAACAAGCTAGCTAGCTAACGTGCCTTACGCTTATGAGATCCTGTAGTACTTATCACTACACGTCACTAAAAAAGGTTTGTATAACACTATATCATTATGATACACTGGAATTAAAAAATAGGTTTGCTAGTTACATACTGTAGTTGTCGCCTTTGTTTATTAACGTTACCTAAATATATGATTAAATTGTACAGAAACAACACACCAAAATTGACTATTGCACAACTGATCTGACAAAAAATTCCACCCCGTCCCTTGCCATACATGGCTTTGCTGAAATGACGCCACGGGGCACATACCATGCGATTCTAAGCTTCTCATGTAATAACAGAAACATTTACACAATATCTTTTCTCGAGCTAACATACACGGAGCCAGATAGCTTTGTAGTGAAAATTCTCTTTCACCCATACGAACACGGTAAAAACATTAATTTTTTAATGGCAATCTGTAACTTTGTTATACTGTTTATCACAATGCCTGTCATCAATAGGCCAACGTTAGTTAACACTGGAGACAGACGTCTGAGGGTTTTTAGGGGATGGACTGTTATCTCCTGGGTAAATTCGTGGTATAACTTTTCGGGGTATAAACACAAACTTTGTACACACTAATATAAAATATATCGATATAACAACACTTGTTCGATTCTAGTAGATTCTTTACAGTAACTAACAGTGAAGAGTACGAGATGTTTTAAGATTAAAGCTAACACACACACACACACACACACACACACACACACACACAGGTATTCTCTGTTAAACATAAGCAGCTGTTTTAAAGTCTAGTAAAGACTACTATGCAGAAAAGTTAAGATGTTTTATACCTACTAATTTTAAAGTGCTCAGGTTGCGAAAATACGGTCACAGTAACTGCCTCGAGACGAATCAGGAATTTTGGTTTTCACGATAGCACTAACCGACTTATGTCAACAAATCTTGTAGACGCCGGAAAGAATACCGGGGGTGTAAAACTCGCAACGACTTATAAAACACAAAGAATCGCAAGCAATAGCCCCCACATAACAAGGAAAAGGCGGGCGTTCACATAACACCATTGCACAAAAATACATGAACTGGAACACAAACACATGGCCTGCCAGCGATAAGTAATACACTGACACCCCGGACTTGAAAGACCATTTTATTACACACAGAGGGCCACAGAGCATCGGTGAAGTGACCGAAGTGTATGATCCCCCCACCTGAATATATGCATATCAGAAGGTCGTGACAAATGGTGTTGACAACAATGGCCTACCAAGGAAACCAGGCGGTGGCCCCTGCTGAGAGCCGTCAACGCATATGTGCTCAGTGGCGCCAGCGTACAAATATGTAAACCAACGGTGTCACCTTTTAAAGCCTACTTCATAGATTTCCACATTAGTGGTGCAGCTTAGCTAGAAATTCCATAAGGATTGTGCATTTTGTGATAAAAGCATGAAATTTGGTACACATATAGTTAAAGGCATTCCAAAAAGATTTAGATGTGGAGCCATCATGAATTTTCAATATGTCGCCTATGGCAACCAAAATGGCCGCCATTGGTCACTATTGATAATTTTTTCTGATAAATGTTCAGGGTCAGGGATGGAAATGTAATGATATTGAGGACATAAGCTCAATTTATCTAGTATACATAGTTCTTATGAATTGACATTTGGATAATACAATTTTCAAGATGGCGGCCATGACTGGTATGACAATTGTAATTGCAATAAAGTTGCATAGATTATTTTGATATGGATGATCTCGGGGTGAAATTATACATAGGCCTACAATTTTATGATTCAGACTTCAAATTTGCAACTATAGAATTACAGAGAAGCTGCATTTTATCATATAATTCAAGAAGATCTTTTTTTATGTGGCGGCCAACATAGAAATTGTAATTCCAATAAAATAACACGAAAGTCCAATAAACTCACAAGTCTGCAAAATGAAGAATAATTACTGTACATGTTTTACAGAAAATAGTAGAGTAATAGAGTGGACGTCGAAGCACAGCCAGGGCACACTGGTGACACCACTGCTGTGAAACTCAGCATGGGGTTCAGTGTCAGCTAAATACACTCTACTTTATGCTGGTCGTTTGTCCCATCACTTTCACTTGGCTCAGGTGTGACTGTGGCCTGCTGGGAAATGTAGTGTTTCCTGGCTCCCATGTGTTGTAGGCCAGGCAGCCATTTCCTAGTGCAGCCCATCGGGCTGCCACAATTTATTTATTTATTTATTTATTTATTTATTTATTTATTTATTTATTTATTTATTTATTTATTTATTTATTTATTTTAATTTTATTTTATTTTATTATTATTTTATATATATATATATATTTTTTAATATTTTTTTTTCTTGGACCTCATAACAAAAAAATAACAGAAAAATTATCAAATAATAATAAAAATAATATAAAAAAGAATCGGGGGAGACAAAGACAGCCTCTACATGGCCTCCCCTACGAGTAGCTTAAAGGCCCAAAAGCCTACAAAAGTGAAACTAATGTCTTTAACACATCTGCAGACCGCAAAAAGCCAAGCTGGTTTAGCGCTACTGCAGCTCAACATTGAAGGCCTTCACGCTGCTAAGGTCAATGTTATCAAACAGATTGCCGGACCTGGACAATGACACAGTAACCTGGCTCACCTCAAACGAACAGCAGGTCTAAAAGACGTACGACAGAAGAAGAAAATTGATAAGAAAACAGTTGTCACTGGTGCCCACTGGCGGCCATTTTGAAAAAATGGTTGCATGGGTGACATATTGAAAATTCATGAAGACTCAACAACCAAATCTTTTTGGAATGTCTTTGGCTACATGTGTACCAAATTTGGTGCGTTTATCAGAAAATGCACAATCGTTGTGGTTAACTGGCGGCCATTTTGGAAAAATGGTTGCCATGGGCGGCTATATTGAAAATTCACGATGACTCAATATCCAAATCTTTTGGAATGTCTTTGGCTACATGTGTACCAAATTTGATGCTTTTATCAGAAAAAACACAATCGTTGTGGTCATCTGGTGGCCATTTTGAAAAAATGGTTGCCATGGGCGACACATTGAAAATTCATGATGGCTCCACATCCACATCCAAATCTTTTTGGAATGTCTTTGGCTACATGTGTACCAAATTTGATGCTTTTATCACAAAATGCACAATCGTTGTGGTTATCTGCCCCACTACATGGGGGTGCCGTTATAATGACGTTAACGTTCCACAATAAAAGTTAACTAAATGTCTGTGTTTTAAGTGGATAACATTTCATATACTCGCCGATCATTTAATGCACGTCTGAGAATGTTAATGAACTAGTTAACTGCATTAGCTCACTTCACTTGTTAGGTACGTTAGCTAACGTACATTATTTCTCGAGCAGTTCATTTTGGTTTGAAGTCAGATGGTTAGTTAACTAGTGATGTACCCGTATATTTTAAAAATCTTTCAAAAATGTGATATTTTGACACTCTAGTCTGATGGTGAGCAAGCATCTTAACTAGGGAAGACCAGGGGCCTCTTAAATTTAGCAACTAAATTCAAGAACTTATCATTTTGGTTATTCATGATAACACATACTAAGTGCAACTTGTACGTGTATTTAAATAAAATATAATTGAACGTTATCATATATCGAAAATAGCCTACTAGGCGCGCACATTTCCTTACGGCAGTGTTGGAGAGCCTGTTTTAAAAGAGTGTCGTGTATTATTGCAATGTTTTTAAAAGAAGAAAAACGGCTTATAAAATTACGTTTTTATTTTAAAAGCACATGTAGGAGGGTATGTTTTAAAAGATTGCCGTATATTATTGCACTGTTTTAAAAAGAATAAAAATATCTTATAAAACTACGTTTTTATGTTAAAATCACCTATGTCTTTTTCGAGCAGACAAGGTGTCCATTATAATGATAGGGTAAATTTAGCAACTAAATTCAAGAACTTATCATTTTTGGTTATTCTTAGTTAAGCAACATACTATTTAAGTATCTCACGCCCCCGTAACAGGGGGTGTGTCCAAAATCCTGGCAGGTAGAAAATTATAACCCACAGGGGTACAATCCAAACAGTCTAAGGTCTCAAACACGCCCATGCCCCCACAGCACCCAGCCCCCCACACAACAGACGTTTTTAACCACACGCACCCTTGTTTCACCTGTATTTAAAGGACCCTCGCTTATCTGTTTTAAACATCGATGCCATACTGCAAAAACATGTCTCACAGCTCTAACGAACAAGAGGTCACCATCTGCGACGGGGATGCCATGGACTCGTACGACCCAACGGCATGGCTGCAGTGTCTGGGGCAAGAAATGGGGGAGAGCAAACTGGCATTCCTACCTGCAACGGACCCCAATGACCCTGTTCCTGACAGCGTCTCCACATTCAAGAGTGTCAGATTGATAAAAGCGTCAATAGCATGCATCTTGGACTATATTATTGAGCAGGATTTGAAAGAGGATTGTTATGGCTGTATAGTCCGTCATCATAGTAAGACTCAACACAGTTGCCTTAGCGACCCTGACCAAAATTATTTCTATTTTAATCATGAAACAATATATAAAAGGCTGTTTCAACCCTACCTGTACTATATCCTGGAAGAGCCGCTGCTATTGATTGGAGAGCATTGGTCCACAGAGAAAATTAGCGGTATAGCCGAGGTTGTAGCTTTTGACCTGAGGCACGAGCCGCACATCCGTCAGACTTTGGCTGCCATGAAAAATAGTCTCCCGGAAAAGTATCAAGACAAAGTTTTTGGAAAAACTTTGGAAGCTTGGATAAATAGATCCAAACCTTGAATGCCGGAGAACTGGGAAATGGAATACGAAGTCTCTACCGAATAATAAACGAGGCGCAATGAATGTGGAATCAGGCATGTTAGTGAAGGGCTGGAACAAAAGCCTGCACATCCAGTAGCTCACCAGGACCGCACTTGGGGTCCCCTGCTATAGATTATACATTGTTGCTACATATCCGTCTAAGGGAACTTTTTTACATGACTGTTTCAAAATAATTGGTTATGTAGGACTGTTAACATGTTGTTTGTATTTACATATGTAACAGATTTATGTACAATTAAAATGTGTAGAAGTGAAAATGTATGTGTTGTTAAGGTTGCCGAATGTTTGACGGTAACACTTATTGCCAAAAGTGTTCACGCCTTTGTGAAATTTTATAAAACCCCTAAATGTAAAGAGTCAGGGGCTGTGTTTTTAAATGTGTATAAAGTTTTAAAACAAACTCCGACACTGTCATTATTCTTTATCACACGAACTGTTTAAATTAAGGGATATCACATTTGCTGAAGGTATACCCAAAAGGTTGGATGACGATAACCTATTGCCTGCGTCTAAAACGTGTTTATTAATTATTGACGATGTTATGAAAGACGCTAGTAACAGCCAGCAGGTTGAGAAAGTATTTACACAATACGTTCATCATCGTAATCTCAGTGCAATCTATTTGGTACAAATTTTATTTTTTCAGGGTAATACCGGCCGTACAATCAGTCTGAATACTAATTATCTGATATTGTTTAAGAACCCCCGTGACAATAACCAAATTAATGTGTTGGCTAGACAAATGTACCCCGGTAATGCAAGATATTTTATGGAGTCTTTCAAACACGGCACTTATTTGTGAATATGTCAAATAAGCAAAGATAAAGGGAAACTAATACACACCTTCAATGTACTTGGCTGTGACAATCCAAACTAAACCCTTGAAAATCCATACTAAATCTTCAAAGGCCTTTACGAGTTTTGGTCACATAATTGTGAAAGCATTCTGATTAAATGCATGTTTTCATTTAAGAAATGCCTTTCTTCACAGATCAGGATATAGGCTATCCAGCAAGCTGGTCACTGCACATCTTATGGCGTTTATACAGTTTGTTTGACCCACTTAAAACAGTTGTCGTACTCTTCACTGTTAGTTACTGTAAAGAATCGACTAGAATCGAACAAGTGTTGTTACTACTGGCCCATGTGTTAAAAGACAACGCTGCTCATGAAGTTGCTAAAGTCTTTACGTACATGTTAAACAGAAAACATAGTAAATTAACAAAGCAGATGCACTAAAGAATTATCGAAAGCGATACAAATTTGCTTGTGAGAAGCAGAGAAACCAGAACTATTGGTAGATTCAACGAATGGATTGCTCCCTCAAAGGACCCGCGAGTGTCCGTGCTAAAAAGCCATAAGTGTCTTAACATAATAATATACGGCTCTGTTTTGGAACGGTGTTACAATCGTGGTGTACTTTTAAATGATTTGATTGATTGATTGTACTGCGTCTAGCAATGGTGTTGTGTTCGTGATGCGTATGTTGTGCTTTGAGGAGCATGGCAGCAGTATTCTTGGTCAGCTAGGGGTCCCTGTCACGAAACTTATAACGTTTTCCTGTTAAGAAAGCCGCTAGTTGTAAAGACTTTTTAAAGAACTATTACAATGACTATGTTATATTCTGAGACATGAATGCAATAGATTATGTTATGTTCTGAGGTTTGTAGCATACATGTCACACTGTGGTTTACACGCCTTTGTTAGAGTATGTATCTTGGCAACTTCGTTGCCATATAAAATTCGCGTGGCGATGTTTTACTTTGATCTAGTGTGTTGTATCAAATACGTCTACGTTTTTCTACATAAACGTTTTAGTAGGCTATTTCAGATATATGCTTACGTTCAATTATATTTTATATTAAGCAAATGTATTGCGATGTTGAGAACTGGTGCTGTTTAACGGAAAACACCGCAATCATCAAAGTAGTCTTTAATTACTTGGTAATATACGGCTCTGTTGGCCAGCTGCTAAGTCTTTTCCTCCCTCTAAATTGACCCCCCTTCGCGCGCACTCTATTTCCGGCCCCCACCAAAATATTTTCTCTTTTCTCTCGCTGGGCATTTACAACCGCGGAACTATCAAAAGTAAGGTTATACCCCCCAAAAAACGTAGAATATCTTACTCAAGGAAACGAAATAAATAAAAGCTGGGAAGGGTTGTACTTAATTCCGGAGACCAGGGAAACAAATAACAAATCAAAACATGCAAAGATTAAACATTCAAGTAAGAATGCTTTAAAGTGCACTAAAATGGGGAAAATCGAAGCTGAAACACGTTCCTGAACAGTAGCGTAATATCAGGACCAAATATAGAAACCTGTAATTATAAGACTGCCCGAAAGGTTGAAACTGAATGGTCTTTAAATAATCTAACTATCAATGTCCCAAACTACAAATGAAACGCTATCGGCGCGCTAATCTGAAATTATGATGGAGGTGAGATAAAATAACTAACAGACTAAAACTGAGACAAGGAAAATTTACAAATAAAGTGCTGAACTTCGTAAACTAAACTATTAAGAAAATCTGTTTTTCTGCAGATATTAACAAGAGTTCTCGGTTTGTAGCAAGACCTTTGTCCTGGACACTCGCTGCCCCGCTGTGTGTTTGGTGCAATTTCATCCAAGTTTTAACGTTTGTGGTAGGCCACGCTGCGCCATTGCCTGTGTGATGACACCTAGATGCTATTTCCTCTCCACGGCCTCCCCCCTTTCTCAGACTCTAACACTGACAGTCTTTTGTGCGCCCTGTTAGCAACATTTATTACCTGGTGGGCCCCCCTGCAACACACCCCCAGCGCACATTTCAAACATGAACAAACCTTAAAACATATGGTGGGCTCCAACAGGGGCCATCTGCAAATAAGGCGTACGTCACACAAAGCACCCCCCTGCCATAAACACATCCCCCTCCACTTTTTTATCGCAGGGTAATAAAAGAAATTAAACAGGATATCAAACAGGATATCAAAAATAAATTTTAGAAAGAAGAGTATAGAGCCTCATATATACTACTCTGATACCTTGAGGAAGGACTCCACTGTGTGAATATCTATGAGGCATGTTGGTGAGTATGAGGTCAATCAAAGAAGATCTAGAGCTACACTTTGCATTAGGGCGTGTTGGCTTAGTTATTAATTGAGATATATTTAAATTACAGCACATATCTTTAAAACTATCTGAGGATGGTTTATCCCAGTCGAGATTAAGGTCACCCATGATCAGCAATTCAGTGTTAGAATAGGAGGAAAATATATCTATGAGATTACTGATAGCACAGGGTAGGGCTGAAGGGGGTCTATATGCTCCTATCACAGTCACCTGGCTATTAACACCAAGGTTCACTGACAGAGACAAACATTCATATTTTTTAGGCACAGTAAGAGAGGCCAAAACGGAAACTGGAAAACATGTTCTGACATAAATGACTACACCACCACCCTTTCCCTTTCTGTCAGCTCTAAAAATATGAAAACCATCAAGACCTAAATCAAAGTCTAAGACCGATTTTTTCAACCACGATTCAGAAATTATTAAAATGTCTGGCATAGTCTGTTGAACCAGAATGTTGACATAATCCATTTTAGGGACCAGACTTCTAACGTTAAGGTGGAGCAGACCATTTTGAGCTTTAAAAACTGAAGCAGATTCTAAAAGGGGTGTCTCTGTGTCAGCAGCAGTAACTGAGCAACACTGTACTAAAGGCACATCTAATAAATTGCTTAGAAAAACCCCAGTAGGTCTGCGACCTGGAGCAGATTCTCCTCTTCGGACAGTAGGTGGCAGTCTAGCACTAATTCTCACACTAATCAGGTCAGGGGAGCATCAATCTTTGGGGGACTGGTCAGAGTTGGAGGAACCGGAAGTCACCTCATGGACCTCACCTCAGTTGCATTACATTACATTACGGGCATTTAGCAGACGCTCTTATCCAGAGCAACTTACAGTTTACATTTATTTACAATCCATTTATACAGCTGGATATTAACTGAAGCAATTCAGGTTAACCCTCCCGTTGTCTTCGGGTCAAAATGACCCGCCACTGTGTTTAACAGCAGAGAAAAATCCCCTAAATGATATTTTTTCAACTTGAAATTTGATTACTTTTCCTAGATTGACCCCAACATTAGAAAAAGTGAAATGTTGCCTTTATTCATATTTCCATGTAAGCTGTACAAAAAAAGGTACTACTATTGTCTTCGGGTCAAAATGACCCAAAATATATTTTATTACATTGTTCACTGGCAATTTTTTTTTTTTTTTATGGACTTATTGGGATATTTTTTTTTGATTAAAACTACTTTTTGCACATTTCTGCTACTTTCTTAAGCTATAGAAATACTATACAAATATTGCTTACTACCTATACAGTAAAAAATAATACAATTACAATTAAAACAACATTTTTTTACATTTTACATTTTAAGCATTTAGCAGATGTTTTTATCCAGAGCAACATCCAGATTAGGGGAGAAAGTCAAAACCATCCTTCATTTCCCTTAATACATTAACATTATTTTCAAGAGTCATCTGCTGGTTACTTTGTTCCACATGAATTTACTCTATTATTTTAATGCTATAAAGTTGCTCGCACACAAGCTGCTTTCATGACAGGCATACTTCCTTTTTTAAAAAGATTTTAAAATCTATTGTACTGACTGTACATTAAACTCTGAGATTTTCCAAACAACAAAGGACTGTGGTCTTCATATCATTCTAAATTATATATTTAAGGTTGCAAATATCCAGATGTTTTGTGTTGTGCTTTAAATTACATATAAATGTAACATGTCACTACAACTCTTTAATGCACAGAATATTTAACTAACAAAACAAAGAAAGAGCAGGGTGCATATACATTTTTTTAAGCATATAACAGATGCTCTTATCCAGAGCGATTTACTAGATGTGCATTAATACGTGATAAGATCAATCATAGTTTGCACACGAGATCAGTGAAGTAATACAGCGATAGACATTGTTGTTGGCAACTGCATACCATACCTGTATATATGTATGTTGACGTTAGCTAAGCAAAACTATCGCTATCTATCTATCTATCTAGCTAGCAACCTGGAATCATGGCCAAATAAAGCTTGCTAATAGTAGTTAACGATATAGATAGATAGCATAATTTGTTCAACATGGTATAAAATTAACCAGCTTCAGGAAAGACTGGCTGAAGAAGTTCAAAGGTACAGGAGTTTCCCTGCTTTCATGAAAACTTTACCGACCTTGTTCAATACATTGACTAGTGTACAGAAGTGTAAGGACACCATGTCGCATAGGTTGCGCAGAAGTATAAATTGCTTAGTGCTTGCAACATGCTGCATTGCACAAACCGCAAAAATGTCGCACAAGTTACACAGAAGCATGTAGAGACCTTTCGTCACCCCTACAGCCTGGGATAGGGCCAGAGATAATTACTTCCCGACTGAGTATTTTTGCGAGTTTACACACCAAAACAACATTTTTAGCGATCTCCGACTGCCTATGTCGAGCATCGTTGGTGCCAGCGTGGATCATAATTTTATAATATTTACCATTATTCTTAGCTAGCACCTTTAGGTTTACCTCCATGTCAGTAGCTCTGGCCCCACGCAAACATTGGACTATAGTCGCTGGTGACTCTATTCTCATGTTTTGGAAAATGGAATTGCTAATAATCAGAGCTTTCTCAGTAGGCTAGATGCATTACTGAGTGGGGAGAAACAATTCGATACATGAGTTGGAATGGCGACTATTCCTCCCTCGAACCACGACAAAAACGCCTTGCTGCGAAGGCTCTGCTGGGGGAATAGCACTGATATATGCGCTATTTAAATACCCTGGTGGGTCCGGTGCTTGTGGAAAAGATTCTATGTAACTCTTTCCCTCCTGAATCACGTCTGGATACGGTCGTCTGGATACGGTCCTCAATCTCAACTATTTTCTGAGCCAATTCTAAACTAAGTTGACACTTACTACAAATACCAGTTATGCTAAACTTGGCATCAGAACTGATACTAAACATATTGCACTCCAAGCAGGAAACAAGGGAGGAAGCCATTGTCGAATTATCTAAATTTGTTTTCTTGATGGTAGAACAGAAAACCACGGGGTTGGAGTCCCTTAAATTATGAAATTCATCAGATTCGACAAAAACTTAGGTTATGAATAATATGAGTATTGCAGCCAATATATTTGGTATTTTACATGATCGTGTAAAAGTTATTTCGAAGTAGCAGAAGCAAGTAGAAAGCATGCTAGCGTTTCAAACAATGCATGTAACAGGAACAGGAAATGACGAAACAGGACCAGCAGATCGTCCCTACTTTACTCTCCTCCAAGAAGAACATAAGAACACATAAGAACCCAAACTTTAAAAAAAAAAAAAAATTCACTAACCTTTTCCTTCCCGGTGTTACAGGTATGGTACACAGATACCTGCAATGATGTCTATTGCTGTATTCCTGCACTGATCTTGTGCGCTAACTATGATTGTTCCTACCATGTATTAATGCACATCTTGTAAGTCGCTCTGGATAAGAGTGTCTGCTAAATGCTTAAAATGTAAAATGTAAATGTAAGTATCTAGTACTGCATCTAGCCTGGGCTTGAATAGCCCAAGTATTCCTGCCGCTACTACCCAACCTGGCATTGACAACTCTCTGTGTAACCTTCCTAACATCTGTGAGGATTTGCCTTTAACTAATGTCCACCTATGGCCTCTTGTTCTGCTAACCCAATTTATCTTAATAAATGTTTGGTAGTTCACTTTGTTAATCCCTTTTATGAATTAAAAAACCTCAACCAAATCCCCCATACATCTCAGCTTGCTAAGCTTAAATAGATTGAGTGCCTTAAGTCTATCCTCATAACTCTTACCTTTCATACCATGGAACCAATTTAGTTATCCTTCTTTCTCAAGAGCTTCTATATCTTTCTTACGGTGTGGTGCCCAGGACTGCAGACGGTACTCTAAGTGAGGTCTATCAAAGCCATTATATAACATTAATGTAACCTCCTTTGATTTATACTCGATACTTTTTGCTATGTAGCCTAAGTTTAGTATCAATTGCAGATTTAAGTATTTAATACTAACGTCTCTATCAAGTACTGTAGTACTGCTGAGGGCTGGGGGGAACGATATTTCGTTTTTTTTATGCACGCAAGTGTACAAAGACAACGACAAATAAAGAAATCTTTGAATCTTTGAATCTTTGAATCTTTGAAGATCATTTATGTAAATAAGGAAGAGCAGAGGTCCCAGCACTGATCCCAGTGGGACTCACAGCACCTAGGTCAGATATGACACCACCTAATGTTACTCTTTGTATTCACCCTTTCAGCCAATTATGAACCCACTCATAATTGTGAATGCTACAAGTATGATTTATTAGCTACTTATATTCATGTTTTAGTACTTGTGGAATTGTGGAATGCTGTCAGTATGAAAGTCTCTTTTTCACTTGTTATGAAAGATCATTGCATGTGATGACCATGGTAGTATGTGTATGTGTAAAGAATGATGCCCCCGTGCGTTTGTCTTGCTGTACTTCCTGGCATCTCAATGCTTTGTATAAAGCTGGTACCAAAAAAGCAAAAAATGGAAAAAGCAAAACTCTCTTGATTCAGTAGCACTCACCATTAAAATATGAATGCAATTTTTTCTTCTGTTTGAATTTTTTTTAAAAGAAAATAATAATAATACTGATTTTATCCGTTTTTTTCTCCCAATTTGGTAGCCAATTACATCCTCTATTTTCAGGTCAATCCCTCCCTCATAGTTTGCTGCCGTAGCCCTGTGACCGGCGGCAATGAAGGCGGCACTCACCAAGCCGACGACCGTAACTCAGCCACCCCACAGCCACTCCTGGTGCGCAGAGGTGGGAGGTGGTGAATAAACTGTGAATAGCACAAAAACCAAACGATAAAATACAATTTTACATGTGGCAAGCGTGACCATCAAGGGGAAAAAACGGAATGCTTCCATCATAATTGATGGGTGAATAATGCTGTAAGCTAAAAGCTACACATTTGCTGTTTTGTGTGCTAGTTATGACTATGGCTGTGTAGGCAACGTAATTTATGGCACTTGAATGACAAACAGCTGATCTGAAAATTATTAGGCATGAATGATCAGTTTAAGTAGTCTACTCTGCACGATTTACCAAATAGAGATCCTGTAATTTACACATTCACAGTAATTCACACAGTAGCTGTTAACAAATTTAGCCACATTGACAGCTTCTAGCAAGCTAGCTTGATTAGCAAATATAATCAAAACAATTACAGCATGACGGTGCAAAACAAAACATAAGGCATTGATGACAGTTCAATGAAAGCTTCTTTTGCAATGTAGCTATTCATCACATCGCCATCCTGACAGTTGGCCTGAGAACAGCTGTACCATCTCCGGTGATGTTTTTAGCATGAACGAGTTTGTTGATATTGTAGCAGTGTACGCCACGGAATCAAGAGTCATGAGACTTGCTTCATGCTTTTCCATTGCAGTACTACTTCTTTATTAAAATAAAGCATGTAGCTCATGGGAAGTACAAAGCAAAAGCACAGAATCACACGAGGCACACTCACACCACATACACCCACAATGACGGTCGGTCTTCACATATACACATTCAAACCTCATTCGCAGCAGGGGAAAAGGGGCTTTCATTCCAGACATATGTGGTTCTTTACATTAGAACCTTTAAACCTTTATTAACATAGCTAGTTAATAATCTTATGTCTAGCTGGCCACAGGGGCCTCTGGGATATGTTACAGTTTCCTAGGTTACTGTTAGCCACCTAGCATGCTATGGTGATTGGCCCTTTCTCCATCGAGGGTTGAATACCCACACTCGTTCACTTGCCTGGAACTCCCAACCCATGCAGCACATGTCTTAGTTCCTCTTCTGTCACCGTTCCACTCCCTGCTGATGATCACGAGCCAGCTGGTGTAGGTGGTCGAGGCAATCTTGTAGTTATTGAGCATAGTCAAGCCAAGGTTGGCGAGGCAGTTCCTGGTTTGGTAGACAGCCGAAGATGAGGCTAAGAGGTGTGTGCAGCTCTCGTCCCATCATGAGGGATGCCAGCATACACTCAGTGGACTCCTACACTGCTGACCTGTATGGCAGCAGGACCAGGGGAAGATGAGCATCCCAGTCATTCTGGTGTCTTGAAGTGAGGAGTGCTAACTGCATGGTGAGGGTCGGATTAAAACGCTCCACTGTGGAGTGGAGCGGAGTAGTGCGTGTTTTCCTTATGGCGACCCTGCGACACACCTCACTGAACACTTGGCTTTTGAAATTTCTCCCTTAGTCACTGTGTAGCACAGCTGGCATGCTGAACCCCCAGTAGAATTGCTCAGAGGCAGTGCAGCATTTTGTTTATGCCGTAGTGTCCGGACCATGTGGTGCCATGGACCAGGCATAGCACAGCGGGCCATAGCTGAAGGGATGTTACAAGCTGCAGGCGATGCAGATGCCTGCAATGATGTCTATTGCTGTATTCCTGCACTGATCTCGTGTGCTAACTATGATTGTTCCTACCATGTATTAATGCACATCTTGTAAGTCGCTCTGGATAAGAGCGTCTGCTAAATGCTTAAAATGTAAAATGTAAAATGCGGGGAGGCATGGTTTGTCCAGGGCATGAAGCACTTCCCGGTGAGGTATGCCCTGAAGTGCTTTGTGGCTACGATGACTGCCAGCAGCTCGTGCCTTGTCATGCAGTAGTTGTGCTCCAGTTTGTGCAGTGCATGACTGTAGTAGGCCACAACTCTTTCGCCATTCTCTCGCCAAACCTTCGGTAATACAAGGCTAGGTACTTGACATTGGCGCTGGCCATTTTTCCACCGCCTCCACTTTCGCTGGATCTGTCGACACTCCCCTCTCGCTCACGACGTGTCCCAGGAAGCTGGTCTGTTGGCAGAAGAGGCTGCACTTCACCGAATTCAGGCATAGGTTTGCTTTTGTTATTAACTGGAACACAGTGCACAGGTTGGTTAGCGCAACTGCGTAGGCAGATGTGTGCACTAAGATGCAGTACTTTCTCCATTAGCCATTCGAATGTGGCCGGAGTATTGCACAGACCAAACGGCATAACATAGAATTCCCATAATCCTCTGCCGATAGTGAAAGCTGTCTTTGGTCATGCTGATGAGGAGACGGGGACCTGCCAATAGCTGCTGTGGAGATCCAGTGTGCTGAACCACGTGGAGCCTGACGCAGAGTTGAGGGCATCATCAACACATGGCAGCAGATATGAGTCTTTTCTTGTGATGTCATTTAGGTGATGGTAGTCGATGCAGAACCGCAGGGACCCGTCTTTCTTTCTCACAAGCATGGCAGGGGCACAGTTGTTCCACCGCATTATCGACCTCATCGTCTTGCGTCAGTGCTGCATCGGGTCGCGGAAGCACTCTTCGGACTTTGTGGCTATGTTCTTTTTTTGGTTAGCATAATGGTTGCCTGTTGATTAAAACGCAATGAGCAGCCATTTCGATGACGGCTCCCACCACCGTGCGAGCGTCAAGGTCCAGTATGCAAGGGTCGGTTATGTTAGCCCGGAAGAAATTGTGTCCGATCCTTTTCCCCCTTAGCTGTAAGAACAGCTTTTTGCAGCTCATCATGTCCACTGTTTGTCCTGTTACCATCTTGAGCCTGGTGTTTGTGTGTACCCAGTCCGTCACGTGGGGCAGTGCATCTTTCCGGATCAGGCTGATGGTGGAGCCTGTGCTGATCAGCATGTCGAGTTGTTCCCCCTCAAATGTAGCATAGCACAAACATGCTACAACCGCTGCTTCCCAGGCAAGCCACTCTTGATGCTGTGGGGCTTGGTGATGTACAGGCTGGGGTTGCCCCAGCTAGCCCGGCCTGTTCTCGTTTCCCACCATCTGTCGATTTGCCTTGCACTGCATTTTCCTCCTGCAGTCCCTTGCAACGTGGTTTTGCTTGCCGCAGTATGAGCAGGAGGTGTTGGAGTGGTGTGTTGCTTCTCAAGCCGGTGCGGTGCCATTGTCACTCTCACTCTCTCCGCTGGCTGCGCGGACGAGGTGATGGGTGGGCATTTCTTCGTCCAGGATCGCCTCGAGGGCCTCATTTAGGAGAGCAGGCTGATGCGGACCTGCTCTCTGCATTTCCGTAGCGCTAGGCTAGCTGACCCCCATTACCATATTGTAGAAGTGGGCAGCTAGCCTAGCCACTGAGATGTTAGCTGACCTCCATTGTACTTCATGTATAGCATGCTAGGTGTCTAACAGTAACCTAGGAAACTGTAACATATCCCAGAGGCCCCTGCGGCCAGCTAGACATAAGATTATTAACTAGCTATGTTAATAAAGGTTTAAAGGTTCTAATGTAAAGAACCACATATGTCTGGAATGAAAGCCCCTTTTCCCCTGCTGCGAATTATGTTTGAACGTGTATATGTGCTGACAATCATCATTGTGGGTGTATGTGGTGTGAGTGTGCCCCGTGTGATTCTGTGCTTGTGCTTTGTACTTCCCATGTGCTACATGCTTTATTGTAATAAAGAAGTACTGAAATGGAAAAGCAAAAGTCTCATGACTCTTGATTCCGTGGCGTCCACTGCTACAATATTGAATAATGGCTGACAGCTGCTCCTTTCTGTCGGGTTCTGGCTTCATTCCCTTCAAGGTTTTGGAGTTCCACCAAAATTTGAAGTGCGTCTACAATAGTAGCTACATTATTACCAACTAATGTTGACGAGCTAGAGATGAAGCTAGCTAATGTTAGCTGTGCAAATCACCACAACATTTACAAATCAAATCATATTTTCAAAAAAGGGTGTAGCAAGACTGTCCTTCATTTAATTAATTTATTATTAATATTAATAATTAATAATTAATATTACAGACAGGTGTAAGCTATGGCAGCATTAGGAGAGGGACAGAGAATACATGCAGCTGAGAGACTTCCAAACCATCCACACAGCCTTCTCCATCTCTCCACCTAGACTATGTTTGGCAGTAGGCGAGGCTGAAAAAATATGTTTTTAATCTAGACTTAAAAATTGAAACTGTGTCCGAATCCCTAACATGCTTTGATAAACCGTTTCATAACAGAGGAGCTCTAAAACAGAAGGCTCTACCACCAGTTGTGCTTTTCAAAATTCAAGGGAGTAGATGGCCGGCTTCTTGTGAACGAAGCAGTCATGTCGGCTTATAAGGGGCAATCATTTCGGTCAGGTATAAAGGTGCAGGTCCGTTCACTGCTTTAAAAGTTATCAACAGTACTTTATAATTAGCCCGATATTTAACAGGAAGCCAATGTAGTGATGCTAACACAGGAGTAATGTGCTCATAGTTCTTGGATCTAGTCAAAATACGTGCCGCTGTATTCTGTACTAGTTGAAGACTCTTAAGAGAGCTACTAGAGGAGCCAGATAATAAGGCATTACAATAGTCTAGCCTCGATGTGACAAAAGCATGCATCAAGGTTTTTGCATCCTCTAATGACAGAATGTGCCGAATTTTAGCTATGTTTCTTAGGTGAAAGAAGACTCTGGAAGTGTTTTTAATATGAGTGTCAAATGTAAGATCCTAATTAATAATAATAAAACCAAGGTTCTTGACCATTAGACTTGATGCAACTATGCAATCACCTGCATTTAACTGCAGATCCAACTTTCCTTCCTTAATTTTTTTGGGCACAAAACCATCATCTCTGTTTTATCTGAATTCAAAAGCAGGAAAGATACTGTCATCCAATTCTTTATATCAGAGATACAAGCCTCTAATTGAGTGAGTTGAAGTATTTCCCCTGGTTTCATTGATATGTACAGCTGTGTATCATCTGCATAGCAATGGAAATTCACACCATGTTTACAAATAACATTACCGAGTGGTAGTGTATGAGAACAGTAATGGTCCCAGCACTGAGCTTTGTGGAATACCATATTTAACCTGAGAGTAGTCAGAGAACTATTAATTGCACAAATTGAAACCTGTCTGATAAGTATTATTTAAACCATGAGAGTGCCTGTCCATGCAAACCAACCAGGTTTTCTAGCCTGTGAAGGAGAATCTGGTGGTCAATAGTGTCAAAAGCAGCACTTATGTCAAGGAGCACTAGAATAGAAACACAACCCGTATCCAATGCTAACAGTAAGTCATTTACAACTTGAATAAGTGCCGTCTCAGTGCTATGGTTTGGTCTAAAACCTGATTGTAGTGTTTCATACAGATTATTCATTTTTAGGAACACAGTTAATTGTTGAGCTACAGATTTCTGAAAACATTTTGACAAAAAGGGAAGATTTGAAATGGGCCTATAGTTCTTCAGATTAACAGGATCAAGATTTGGTTTCTTTAGAAGAGGCTTGATTACTGCCACTGACCTAGGTACGCAACCCAATAATAGGGATGTATTCATGATATCTAACATGGGCTGGCCTAGCACAGGCAAAAGCTTTTTAATAAGCTTTGTTGGTATGAGGTCTAACAGACATGTAGATGATTTGGAGGACATAACCAGTTTACTAAATTTGTCCTGAGGGAGTGAAACACTCAAGGGTCTCTATGCAACCCTGCTCCAGATAGCCCTGTGCTATCTCGGGAGTTGGAGTGCTAGATATTGGAGTCATTTTCATAATTTGTTCTCTGATTGTCTCAATCTTATCAGTAAATGAGTTCATGAAGTCATTGGAATTATAGTTAGAAGGATAACTGATGCAAACTGAAGACTGTTTTTTGTCAGTTTAGCTACCGTGTTAAATAGAAATCTTGGGTTGTTTTTATTGTGGTCAATTAATTTTGAGAAGTACAATGACCTAGCTGTAATAAGGGCGTGCTTGTATTCTATGAGGCTGTCCTTCCAAGCAGAGCGAAAAACCTCTAAATTGGTAGAGCGCCATCTGCGTTCTAATTTCCTGGAAACTTGTTTAAGGGCATGGGTATGGTCAGTAAACCAGGGTGCAAGTTTCAGGGCGGTGGGCGTGCAGAGGCCGTATGGCAGTTCTGTAGGACCACAGGACCAGGGGCAGATGGCGGTCCCAGTCTCGCTGGTGCTGGCTGGCAAGGATGGCAAGCTGCGCAGTCAGGGTCTTGTTGAACCGCTCAACAAGACCGTCACTCTGGGGATGGAGTGGCATTGTCCGGGTCTTAGCCACCCCCAGCCAGCTGCAGACCTCAGCCAGCACCCGCAACTCTAAATTTTGCCTCTGGTCACTGTGGAGTTGGGTGGGGACCCCGAACCGGGCAAACATCTCCTCGACCAGCTTCCCCGCTGTTGTTATGGCACTTTGGTCCGGCACCGCGTATGCCCCGGGCCACTTCATAAAGTAGTCCATGGCCACAAGGACATAGCGGTTACCGGCCTCAGTGACAGGGAAAGGGCCGAGGACATCCACCCCCACCTGCTCCATCGGGGCCCCCACCACGTAACATTGCAGAGGGGCGTGGGAGGGCCTGGTAGGCCCTTTGCATGCTGTACAGGAATCGCAGCAGTGGACTTGCAGCTCTACATCCCGGCGGCACCCACGCCAGTAAAACTGCCCCCACAGTCGTCACAAAGTCTTACTGATGCCGAAGGAGCGCTCGGGGAACGAGGAGTTGGAGGAGGTCGCTTCCCAGCCCGGGCGCCTGCCATTGCCGATACGCCTAGCCCGTCCCACAACTCAAGGCTCCTCCACTGTCCGTAGTAGCCCTTGAGCTCGGGCCCCTCGGCCAAGACCTCAGCCCATTGTGGTGGTCGTCCCGCCTCCAGCCAGCCCCTCACCTTCTGTAGCGTGCCATCGGCCTCCTGACCCTCCCGCCACTGCTCTGGTGACATTGGCAGCCACCCCGCCTCGCTGATGGTGTGAACTGCAGCCACTTCTGGCTCTACCTGGCCCTTTTCTTCTTGCCAGTGGCATTGCCCGCAGCCAAGTTCAGCACAGGGATGGCGGGACAGGGCGTTGGCATTGGTGTGGTGCCGCCCAGCCCTGGGCTCGATCTGAAAGTTGCACTCTTGTAGCTCTTCTAGATGAACGGGCGGTGCACGTCTGGATACACCAGTACGGGGGCCTCCATGAGAGCCGTTCTAAGTCGGGCAAAGGCTTCTGTGCACTCATGTCAGTGAGGTGATGGAGGGGACTGGCAATGAAGGCAAAACCCCACACGAATCGCTAGTAGTAGCTCGCCAGCCCCAGGAAACTGCGCAGCTCGCCTACATTCGCCGGGGTCGGCATGCCCCAGGAAGGCTGTCTCCCTCCAGAGCAGCTGGCACTTCCAGGGATTCAGCCGAAGCCCAGCCTGGCGAATCGCAGCGAGTACGTTGTGGAGGCTAGCAGAGGTAGAGATCATCCAGGTACACTATGCAGCAGCTTCGGGGGACAGCCAACAGCACCCTTTCCATCAGCCACACGAACGTGGCAGGGGCGTTGCACAGTCCGAACGGCATCTGCCACAACCCCTACCCGATGGTGAAAGCTGGTTTAGCTCCGGGGCCATCCTGACTTGCCAGTACCCACTCCGGAGGTCCAGCGAGCAGGACCAGCTGGACTCCGCAATGTGGTCAAGCACCTCGTCGATGCAGGGGAGAGGGTAGGCGTCTTTGCACATTACAGCATTGAGGCGCCAGTAATCTACGCAAAAACGCCACTCTCCGTTCTTCTTCTGCATTAGGACGGCAGGGGCTGCCCACGGGCTGCTGGAGGGCAGAATAACGCCCGCAGCAGCCATCTCTTTAACCTTCTCCTCCGCCCCCAGCCACTTGGCAAGTGACAACCGGTGAGGGCGCAGACGAACTGGTGCAGCATCACCAGTGTCAATAGTGTGCTGCACTAGATAAGTCATCACTCATCGCGAGCAGCGAAGAGGTCTGCATTGTCCCCCAGCCAAGTGCTTAAGCTGTTGGCATTGCCGAGGGTCTAGGCCGCTGCAGCTACATTGCCACAGCTTGCGGACAGGGCCCGCCGTCTCAACAGAGGATGAGGCGGGTTGCAACAGAGGGGCATGGCGAACAGGCGAGCTATTACCTGTGCTGGCGGACTGGGGCGGTGAACCGTGCGGGCGGGCTGAGGCTGCTTGGCTACGGGTTCTCCTGGACCTGTGTTTCCTCTTGGGGGTGGCGTGGAGGGCGAGGGTGGTGGCGCCAATGGAGAGCCTGGCGTTGGCGATGTCCACTGTGGCACCCCAGTGGGCCAGCAGATCCAAGCCGATGATGCACGCATCGCTGATGTCTGCCAGCCAGAACTCCTGCACCACCACTTCTCGGTTCCTGACGTCCACGCTCACCATCTCCTTACCCCGCATGCCGAGCCTCTGCCCCATCACCGACTGCAACTGGGTGGTTGTTGGTGCCCAGGTGGTGTTGGGGAGCGTTCCAGGCCGCACCAGGGAGATGGTGGCCCCCGTGTCAACCAGTGCCCGACAGGATTGTCAATCCAGCCTGCAATGCAGGTACAACCCACCAGCCTTACCCAGTCTGCCCACTCGCGGTTGGATGGTTTGCTTAGCCGCCCTTATAAAGGCAGGATGGAGTTTGCTTTGCTCGGTGCCCGCCTTCACAAAGGCAGATGGAATTATCACTTTTGCAAGTGGGACTGAACTGGTTTCAGGCACAGCAGGCTGTTCCTGATTGAGGAGGATGGGTTCCTGGGACAGCGGTTTCCTCACAGCGCTGTCCTGGTGTTGTTTCCCGACAGCCGTGGGGATCGATGCTTCGGAACTGGTGCTGGGCAGTCACGGGCTAGGTGTCCTGGCTCATCACAGCGGTAGCAGCGGCCACGTCGTACCGGCGGTGGACGCTGTCATCGCTGCTGCATGGGTGAGCATGCCCAGCGGACTTCCTCCTCCTCCTCGTAGCAGTCAGCCTCGCGGATGCGGGCTGTCTGGCCTGGAGCCAGGCAGAGGACATCTTCCACCCTCTCTGCTTCCTTGAGGGCCTCACAGTCGCTCCGGGGTAAGGGCCTGAGGAAGGCATGCAGTGCGAGCTCTTCCTGCTCTGCTGCGTCGAACGATGGGTAGCCCTGCCTTGTGTGGAACTGCATGTCTGCGGCCACGTTCCCCCAGCTCTCTCTTCCTTCACGGCGGCGGTTGGTGAGCCTCTCCCGGCTCGCCTGGGTCGATCGCCGCTGGCCGAACCATCTCACCAATGCTGTTGTCAGGGCCTTCGGGTCGCCTTGGTCAGCGGCATCGAGGTCCAGCAGTATTTGCAGCGCTGGGCCCTCCAGGGCGAGTGCCAGGTGTGTCGCCATCACGCCCTCGCTCCAGCCGCAGTGATGGGCAGCTAGCTGCAACTGGGCTAGGTACGGCTCCCACTGCGCTGCCCTGCTGTATCTGGCTAGCTTTGGCTGCGTGTTAGCTGGCACGCTAGTGCTAGCCATTGCCGGGCGCATAGGCCGAACCACGCTGGCTCGGTCTGGTCACTTGTGGGCCCTCTCTTGGCGTATCGCTGGGCCTTGCATCTCGGCGCTCGTTGCCGTCTCCGTAGCCCCGGTCTTTTGCCGTCTTTGCACCCCTAGCCTTTCTTCCAGCTCTCGGATCGCTTCCTCCACCTCTCGCAGCTCTATCCCACTTCCGGACACCAGTGTGGCGTTCCGCCGAGGAAGCAGAGGCAGAGTCGGAGTTCGTGGTTCAGGAATCGCCCCAGGGGAGCTTCTCTATATTGAAGTCCTCACAGCAGAAACAGTAGCACACTCTGACCCGTTCGACCAGGCAAACAGCCTTTTTATTAGACCCTGGTTCGCCCTGATTGGCCGCAGAGGGCACAAACAATGCAACCAATCACACAACAGACATTTACAGTGCGGTAGTGGCTAGGTGGCTAACAATGCAGAAAAACAGGGCTGGGCTGGCGGATGGCCCAGCGGTCTAGTGCATCGCGCTTTGGAGCGGTGTGCGCTGCCCGTCAGAGACGCGGATCGAAACCCGCGTTTCTACCAGACCGGCCCTGGTCGTCAGCCCGATCGGGAGGTGGCATTTGGCTGTCCGCCTCCGGGGGAGGGGGAGGGAGAGCCGGCACGAGTCCGCCGAGGAGAAGGTTAATGGAGTCCGTGGAAGATCTCCGTCTCGAAAGAAGGCGGGGAAATAGGTCCAGGAATACGAATCTCGTTCCCGGAGGACGGGCGGCGGACTCGTGAGGGTGGGGAATTGAAAATAAAACAGAGAGTATAATTGGCTACTAAATTGGGAGAAAAACCGGGGAAAAATCTGAAATAAATTTAAAAAATAAAATAAAAATAAACATAAGAGTCCAATAAACACAGCACAATGAAATAAGCTAGTGCTACACAAGCGACTGTTAGCTGGCTAAACACATTAAAAAACAACACAAGCATGACTGCGTAGCACAAAAACTAGCGGGACAACTAACCGTTAGCTACACCCAGATATTTACATGTATTGTAACACAAGCTACGACAACAGGAGTAAGCTACGACAACAGGGGTAAGATCGCCACAATACATTTTAGATGTTACTTATTGCATATTGTATTTCATTTAAGAATGTATGTTATTCTTTCTTAAATTAACCACTAGATGGCAAGCTTAACCAAAAGTATGAAAAGAGGGTCAAATCCTGGATTCCTGCATTCTTCTCCAGTATTATAATTGCACAATGCATTCATAAGCAATGTTTGCAAGCCTGTTGTTTCTCCTCCCTGATCCAGCAGGAATGTTAATTTGATCTTCAGTAGATCAAATAATTAATAGAGATGAACTCTCTTTGGTGCGTCTTTTTTTGTATCTTAGATTTCACTCTTCCCGTAGTTTCCTCAGACAGTTAATTATAGTCTTAAATCCATGTTGTATCGCTCACCTCTTTTGAATACACCCAGGGTCTTGTTTCTTTTTTTATAACGCATGAGTTTCCCTCTCAGTGTACCATTTTATTTGAACAGAGGGCTGCATGATTATAATGTGAATTTATATTTGGATGATATTTGGGAAATAATTTTTTCATTCTCAAAATGTATAGTTAGTACATTTGAAATGTTTACATTGTTAGCCTCTTGAGTACCGTTTCAGCTTGTTTTAGTTGCTCTATGTGTGCATTGGGTACCTTTATGTACCCAGGTTAATGTGTGTGGACATTGATTTGGGGACATTCAAATTAAGTTAAAATGATCAAAAATATGTATTTTATTGGTGTGGCATGAATCCGCACTAAAAGGATACACTCATGCATATCATGCCTTTACAATGTATGTTAAGTGTATGGATACAATTATATACCGAACGTTGCAAATATATTTGTTTGACAGAACATTTTAATCCCCAGCAACCAATCCCACTGACCTGGTGAGTGGTGAGCAGTTTGCTTGAAATCCTGTTTGTGTTGGGAAACATTGTCATGACATAGATTAGGTAAGAGAGCCGCTGTGATTTCAATTGAATTTTCCAGCCATTTCGGCTTTGCCAACTCTTGCTAGCCTTGGTTCTATCCACTATAGTCAATACACCAGTGAATAGTCAGAGTCTGCCTAGTCTGTGAGGTCTGGTGAGTCTGTATGCTGTAGGTTATGTTGCCCCCTCGCACAGTGGTAAAAATGGCCCTCTCAGTTTGGCTCCCAGGGTCAAGACCCAGTGTTGTGGTTTGTTGACCCTCATTGAGGGACACAACGTATATTGAAAACAGGTGCTTCCACCCAGGTATTATTCCTGGAGTTAATTAAGCAATTAGTATCCTGTCATATAAAAATGCTGGGCAGGCTCAGTTGCCAATTATTTTGGCCACTATGGTTAAAAAAATAGATCTCAGTGACTTTGAAAGAGGGGTGATGGGACACATTTAGCAAGAGCTTCAGTAACGAAGACTTTTCTACTCAATTTTCTGATGTTTCACAAGGAACAGTGGCGAATGTGAGGTTCACATGGTAGTCTAAGGGAGAGATATCATCAACTTGGGGCAAATGTGGCCAAAAGTGTATACTTTTCGACTGTGATTAGTTTGAGGAAAAAACTAATTGGTGACTGATCTGAACAGTGGCTGAGAGAAAGATTAACCAGTAATCATTCTTCACTTTGTCAGCAACCTTTACATCTGTGTATGTGTGTGTATGTGTGTGTGTGTCCAAACTTACAACTCTCATGGTTGATTAACCCTGGAGGACAATTTTCCATGAACAAATATCAATTGTCTTGAACAACTGACACAGATCGTTTTCAGCCTTTCTTGCTTTCCAGAACATGCCTTGCTTTACCTCATCTAGACATTTCCTAATTTCACATTTGATGCTTTCCAGGCTCACTCCCAGGCAGGTTGTATGATTTCAGGGCCAATCTGCAGTTGAGGTGCTTGCTGGGGTTGGGACTTCCTCTATGCGGACAACTGCCACTGTGCTTCTGTCTCAGGATTGTACTTTGTAGTAGGTTAGGCCTCAAAGGCATATGCTGCCCTTTTGCACACTCTTGCACCTTAACTGTGTACATAACCATTATCTGTACTGTATTTGTATATTTGTATTTGTATTTGTATATTAGCACTGTACTGTATATTATATTATATTGTATTGTATCGTATTGTATTGTATTGTATTTTATTTTTATTACACTATTTTTTATTTTTTATAAACTCTTGTTATCGTTTGGTTGTATGTTGACACCCTTGCACTAAGGCAAATTCCTTGTACATCGTACTTGGCAAATAAATAATTCTGATTCTGATTCTGATTCTGATTCAGTGGTTCTATTTCTGATGTTTGAAGTGCAATAAAAACATTTGGGTCCATCAGACAGTTGATGGACTAGCAATGCTTAGGTTGTGGGTTCGATTCCCACTGGGACCACATATATGGAAAAAGGTTATGCATTCACTACTATAAATTGCTTTGGATAAAAGCGTTTGCTAAATGGCATATATAAATACAGGCAGTCCCCGGGTTATGAACGAGATCCGTTCTTAAGTCTGTCTTTAAGTCAAATTTGTATGTAAGTCGGAACAGATACATACAGTTCTTATTAATCATCACTTAGTCAAATGTTTGTCTTAGTATTTATTTGACCTTTCTTAGGCCAGCTATACCATACAACAAAACATGAATAGCAATCTTAATTAATCAGTCTCATGTACCGGTAATGACATCTCAAATTACGATTATAATATTAAAATGACAATAATCAGTCATTTAGCAACAGGCGTAAATTCTTTAAGGTGGTAGGCCCAAGTATTTATCCAAACAAATAATCAGACTAAGGACCAGGTTTAACAAAATATAATTTATTAAACAATACAGCAGACTGAAATCTACGGTGGTGAAAAGGGGATAAATAAAAGGAAAACCGATGTGTGGTGTATGATGGTATAACTGAGATAGGATGGGAACAACGGACGTGTTCCCCTGTGTGTGTGTGGGTGCGTGCGTGCGCGTATGTGAGAACATGCACGGATACACACGTGTTTCTCTGTGTGCGTGCATGGCGCTGAACACAGTCAAGTTATTTTGCCAATTCGTCTGGCAGCTATTCATCAGAATGAATGAGATCAAATACCTAATATGCTAGATATTATAATGGTTAATACGATTGCATGCAGAGATCTCGGTTAAAAGATGGCAGGTCGTAAAGAAACATTACTAATGTAATCTCTGTGGTTCTCTGTGGCTCAGTTGGTAGAGCACAGCGTTGGCAACGCTTAGGTTGTGGGTTCAATCCCCACTGGGGTCACACAAATGTATGCATTCACTACTGTAAGTCGCTTTGGATAAAAGCATCTGCTAAATGGCGTATATATGTATATATATATATATATCCAAGCATCCAAGGTATATGATGCTAGTTAGCTGTGGCTGACTAGCAAGCTATGTGGTACGGATATGCAAAGCACAAAACACGATGAAAACACTCTGGAATACATTGAAAATAAACAACAAACATAAGTCCACTGATCTAATTAGCCTGGATGTTTTGTATTAGTATTACTGCATATACAGGAAAGTCCTCGGGGCTGGATGAGTCGGGTTGAGTTGCTGGCACTGGAGAAGGGTTTGCGGCTGACCGATGTGACGAATCCATATCGCTTTCTTTCTGTTGCTTGCGGGAGGGATTTGTCTGTCCTGTCGGCGAGTCGTTCCTGTAGCTTGCTGGCCGATTGCACTCGCTTGCGTGCGTGTTTAAGTTCACTTGCTATGTTGCAGAACGATAGCGAAGTGTAGCTAATAAAACTGATCCCATGGTGGATACAGCCAGTTTTCGACAAGGTTAATGGAGTAAACTTGTCAACTTTCTCCCCGTCCTCCAGTGCTTTGACGTCACCATGGCAGACCTTTACTTTCTGTCTTTTTCCCCTCCTCCTCCCCTCTGTACCCAAACCCTCTTCACCTGCCTCCACTGTCTCTGTCCATTGCAAGCTCTGCTCTCTCTCCATCTCTTCCCTTCTCTCAACTACCTGTTAAGGAAGCATCATCCACTCTGCTATGCTCTCTCTCCTATTCTTTTGATTTACTCTGTCCTCTCTCCACCAAACCAGCTTGTCTACATACTATTTAAATTTGCTAGATCCATGTCGGAGAAACTATACCTGGACAGGTTAAAGATCACAGCCATTTGGCCAGAAGGATTTCAGAAAATTGAAAATGTCAGACTGAAATTATAGGATAACCATGGCAAAACACACTACATTCTGGACCATCAAAGAGCTATTACAACACAATTCTGATATAAAAATCACAAGCACTGGACACTACTAAAAGTATCAAAGTATCACACTGATTAATGGAGGTTTTAGAGATGATGCTGTGGGAGATACAAAGGATAAAATGAACAACCACTGAAAATGTTATAGATAGCTTAGGCTCTGGCTAGGATCCTTTATACTGAAGTATTTGCAAATGTGAAACATTAAAGTTCTGAAAGAGACATGGTGTGTGTAAGGTTTCTTTCCTTAATTGTGTACTAATTCTCACCAAGCATGTGTACCTTTAACAAGGTGTGTGAACGTCATGAATAGAACAAGACAAACAAGGACATTTTTGGAAATCATTCACTGAAATGAGCTTGTGAACCCAAGCCACACCCACAAGGGTACAGAAGCTGTGAGTGCATGTGAAGACTTCAAAAAAGGACATGACCATGACTGATGAAGGCCGTGATACATTTGTGCAGATAACCTCTGGAACTGGATAAGAGGAACCCTACACAAATATGTATGAAAGACTGAAGACAGCAGCTGAATGGGGAATGGAAGTCTAAAATGAAATATTTTAATAATTAAATCATATATCATGTTGAAAACTGTTCTGTAAAATTATAAAAAACACATTTAATTTAGTTATATTTCAGACCATGTGTGATTTAATATATACAACGCACATTCTCATTCATGTCATGTGTCATACACAATCTCATGTTTTAATTACTTCCCATTGCACTTAATTTATCTTCGAGGATAGAATAGAGAAATAACATAATTGCCACTTGTTAACATAAAAAAAAATCTACATTTCCATTAATTATAATTATATATTTTTAAATGCGTGGCAATTATTTGAAAACATTACTAGAATAATACGTACGCATACGCATATTCACATAATTGTGCCATTCTATACGTATGTGGAAATACAACGCCTTACAACATCTAAGCTGCCAAATGTCAATTGCTAAAACCGACAGTAAACTAATATATGATTTTGTCCTCCATGCCGCAGACACAAAATAGTGATCTGTTTGTCAATGCACAATCCATCTACGTTATGGCGTATAGGTTTCAATGGTAAACCCTTGGTTTCAAATATGTTTTCGAAGAAGGAAGTGGTTATATTAATAATATTCCGAGTTCATTTTTTATCAACAAAAGCATTTTATATTTCATAGAAACTTTATTGATGTGATTTAGATTTATTGGAGAGAACTGCAACCATACTCCATATATTGCTACTGATAGCCTTCATGCAACGATGAAACCCGCAACAAAATCCGCGCTGGAATGTGTTTAGTATGGTGCGTGCAAACTGAGAAGAATGCCTCCCGTACTCTGACTTCCAAGAGATCCAATCCGCGACCACGAGCAGTTTCAAGGCACCCTAAAAGTCTCCAAAGGGGGAAAAACAAACCATCCAACGTCCTAAATATAAAATGTTTAACCCACTTGGCCTCCGACCTTACCTAACACAAAAAAAATCTATTTTCTGTAAAGTCCATTTGTATTTTCAGCTTGTGTGTGTTAAACGGGATTGTTTATCGGTAGTAAGGGAAACTTGAAAACGCCCATGGCCCAATTTCCTCGGTTGTTTTGCTTTTTTCGCCTGGATTCTCCCAAGTTTTTCAGGGGTACTGTACATGTACCACGCAAACAGCAGGCTGACAGAGAGAACAGGCGAACAAGGGAGTCACAGGAAAACGTTAGTAACGTCGCCCATTTTAACAAGAAAGGAAGGAAGCACGCACGCAAGAAAAAGACACGTTTGATATTAACGAGAACTATTGCCAAATAAGATAGACACGGTAGCTAACTCGTTAGCTAGCTATCTTGTAGTACCTGTGTTGGGGGGGGGCGGATTGGATTTTGAGGAGCTGTGCATTTGTTAGATGGAAAGTTCTATCATCACTCAAGTGCAGAGAGAAGGTAGTCAACTGCCGTCCAAAATAGGTAAGCAATCCTGTTCATATGGCTATTATCGCGAGTGGCTATCCTGCATCATGTTTCAGAAGTGGAATTCAGAAGGGAAACTTTCGTTGCTAGCTTACTAGTAGCTATTAATACTAATACTCCTGGGCGTTAAAAAATGTATATATATATATGCATGCTTTTCTCCGTGGTTCTTTTAAAGGAAAATGTATTGTGGTGTGCCTAGTTTGCAAGCTGTTGTACTTGTTTCCCTCCCGTTTAACGCGAGCGGGGCTAGCTAGCTAACATTAGCCGTTTTCTCAATCGCGAATCCCGCTCATACGCTGCAACAGGAAAATCTTGATTACGTACCCAATGTTTGGTCGCTAACGTTAACGCTGTCATGTTTTGATAGCTAACGTTAGTTACTGCTCAGTGGCTCACTGGGTAAAATATACATATCTTGTGTGATTTGGGGAAATGAAACGCCTTTTGACATTCATTTTCTTGAAAGTTGGCAGATCGCTTCATATGGTAGGTGGGTCAGTGACGAATAAGGGTTTAAAAATGGGAAAAAAATTAATTGAGTTAAAAATGCGAATTTAAGCTCTTTCTACCTTCATTAGAATGTTATGTATATGTTTCAACAAGTTTTGTTCTCTAAGAATTACATTTATACATTTTTATTATTAACAATTAGATTTTTCCATCAAAAATGTCATTCGGGATAACGGTAATAGATTTTCTAATAATTTCGTTATTTATATTTATCAACGTACAATACTTAATAGATATCCATCGTTTGATAGCAGCAAACATGTTGTGCTCAGGAAATCAAAATTGTATCACAATTAATATAATAAATATAGGCTTTTCTACTTACACAGGCCCATTTGTCTATGTTTTCACCCAAAACGTAATGCTGAAAAGTGTGAAAAAGCTGGGAAATGTCTAAAAATGCAATCTAGTAAAGGGGTTAAGATTATTGTTGCATCCTCAACTAAAGAAAATTGAATTATGGAATATTTCAAGAAAATCAGTGTTATCCCGCCTGACTGACATCGTTATCCCGAATGACATACTGTGAGATTCCGAGTGGGATGATCACGAAGTGTAGTCTCAGCAACAAAGATGTATCTAAATAAGCATTCTATATTTAATACAAAGTGAGAGGCACTGGCAACTTGTCAAATTAAATGTAAATAATCAGTAGTGGGCAAACACTTACATTCATTACACATTAAACTTTATTAGATATTTTGCCTTAGTAAAACATTTTTTTTTTACATTTAAAAACACTAACCTAGCATTTTGAACACAACATTAACCATTTCATATACAGTAAACACCTGCCATTGTAAAAATATATCAAAATGTAGGCAACAGCAGTAGTGTAATTTATAACGTTTTTAAGTCAGTATAAATTCATTAACATTCATTTTCATATCAGTTAACATTTTCATAAACACTGAAAAGTAGAACATTTTGATTGAATAAAATTGTCAACATGCTATCATCTGGAACGTTGCCTTAAAAATGGCTTCATATTTTCTCTTGAATTAGGCTACATGGCCTTGTAACTAAAACATTAAAATACCTCATTTTGGGTGAGATCTTCCCATCTATTCCCTAATGATTCGAGAGTAGTAATTAGTCTAATCCATGTATTCTTCATAAACATTTTCATCATCAACACTGAAAAGTTGAACATTTTGATTGAATAAAATGGTCAGCATACTGTAGCTATCATCTGGAATGTTGTTTTAACAATTGGCTTCTTCTTCTTCTTCTTTCGTGTATCGTCATCATATGTCCAGCTCCGTGTCATGCAGCCACGCCCTCATCTATTGGCTTCATGGTATTGTAACTAAAACATTCAGTTAAAATACTTCATTTTGCGTGAGAGCTCCACATCTATTCTCTGTATTTATTCTCTGTGGGTGGAGCAGACGCACATTTGAGTCACATCATCTCTTTGAATTTTTCCCAGTCCCGGCTGCATAGTTTTGAGCTGCGATTGGTGGATGGCTCTGGCTCTGAGATGACTGCTTGCACATCGGATATGTAGTAAAAGGTTATATCACATGTTTCTGGCCACATAAATACGTTCTTTCCAGCAGTTTGTCTCATGCAGCTCACCTCAATTTCATTCTGCACCAGATGAAGAACTTAGCCGACAAAAGGTTGGTCATCATATCTCACAACAACAAATTTACCAACTAAATCTGTGTGGTTGTGCGTGGACTGCAGTGTTGAGTTTGAGCTTGTGGAGGCGGTCTCTTCAGATCCTTCTTGGTTGAACCGGGTGGAGTTTGAGCTTGTGGAGGCGGTCTCTTCAGATCCTTCTTGGTTGAACCGGGTGGAGTTTGACCTTGTGGAGGCGGTCTCTTCAGATCCTTCTTGATTGAAGTCCACATCAACTGGATCATAGCAGTTACAATGGCTTCCTCCTTGGCTGCAAAAGCAGGACAGCTCTCTGTGACGTATCTTCCCCGGGGTTTGTGAGGCAACCTGGTGTAGTTTCATGGTGCCTTTAACAACTGGCAACTGACTTGGCACTGCATCATCATGTCTACACACGTCATCTTCAGATATCCAGAAGTACCTTATAGTTGAGCTTGTGTTCTCTAGTGTGTGCTGTAGAGATCCTTTGGGGTCTGGATATATAGAACAGAATTTCCTTAAAACATCAAATCTGTACTTATAAAGCATTGATAAAGCATTATAACTTTAATTAATTGCTAATTATTTGAATAAACACTATAAAAACAATAAAGATAATGACCATGTTTCAATCTCCTTTGGTGGACAGACACAAAATATGCCTTAAAACATACAAAACGTATTAATATTGTATAAATATGTTAAATGTGTTATTAATAAGAAATAACAATATATAATTTATGCCTACAAGCTTTAAAATAGTCATAAAAGCAATACAACTATGCATTTGTCATTCAGAGTAACGAATGACATTGTGGGATAACAGCAAGGTACTGTTATCCCGAATGACAAAATCGTTATCCCGAATGACAAACAAACTGCTTGAACTTATTTAACAGGCAATTACTTGGCCACCAATGGAAAACTAATGGCCTTGACCTTCAACATTTTAATATCATCTTTCACATCAAATATGCAAATTTGAAATAAAACAACAGTTTCTATGTGTTTTAAGCGTTGTCCCGTATGACACAGGATTTTGTATCATAGTGCACCAGTGACCGAAAAGGTCAAATTATTAATATTTTAAGAGAGCTTTACTAACCTTGCTGCACAGTCTGGGGTCCTTGAGAATCTTCTTTCTGATGCAACCTCCTGTCACATGGCTATCACAATGCCTTATGGTGTAAAATTGCTCTTGAATGTCTGTTATCCCGAATGACATTAGCTAAAATCCCAATGCTGGGACAAAAGTGTTTCACGCATAAAAATGAAATGAAGTACAGAATCCTCACAATATGTTTATACATCCATGGAAACACTCACACAATTATGCCCAATGGGTAGATTTAAAGTTTTATTGAGGTTTTTAATGTTTTCGAGCATTTTTGTACTTTGATTTTAGGTGCGGACAGTTATCCCGAATGACATTTTGGCACTTTGGAGCTCCATAGCTCCTTAAATTTCCATTATTCATAATAACTACTACTACTAGTCAATGAAGAGGGGGACATTTAGTATTATAATGTAGTTTTAATTTAAAAGTATATATTTTTTATATTATAAATATGTTTTGGACACCAAAATGGACACGTCACGTCATTGACCCAGGTATGGTAAGTAAGCCCGCCCCCCCCGGCTAAATTTGAGTTGGCTAGCTAACGTTAGTTAACGATATATGATCTGTGTAGTTGTAGATGGGTTGTTTTTATCATTTTAGTGGCAAACTAACACAGCTTCATTACTCTGTAACTTTTATTTACGCATAGTATGATCCAAGTTTCCATTAGGATCATAATAGATCCAACTGTTTATTTAATTTGCTAAGTGCTATGATTGATCTAGTTAGCGCAAGCTAGCTTGCTGTTCAAGCACACCGTGGGTGACATTAAAGTTAGGTGCATTACAACATTCCTTTGCTGATGTTTTTGAGTAACAGTTAACTAGCAATACGTTGTGCAGAAAAATAGCAGCATATGTGTTTGAAACATCTGCTTCATTTCATTAATGTTTTGGTAAGATTCTTCTACCACAAATGCAATCTTCAGTCCCTGAAATGTGGGCCATTTTGGTCTTTGAGTATATCCATGATGCATTAATTGATCCCCTTAGTGACATTTCTCTTGATGAAACCCCCTAGAGGGGCTAGGTCTCATGACCTCGGTCATTCTCGACTCCTGGATACAGCCCTGCATATTATGTGTTTCTTTAGTACAGTAGCCTAACTCTGTGCTAATAACTTCCCAATATTCAGCGATCTGTTGTTACTGTCGTGGGTAACGAAACAAGCTCATTATTTGCTGGCATATCGCCAAGTAGGTCCGCTGTCATTCGAAGACATATCTACAATAATATACATATATGTAATAATATATATGTATACTAATAATATGCATTAGTGCAGGACATATCTTTGATAGATTAAATCCCCTAGACATCGCGGGTTGGGTAGGTCAGCATACCTGTTGGGATCCGCTCATCTAGCCCTGAGCCCTCAACTACTCACCCCTGTTTCTCTCTGAAACCACTCATGGAGAGGGAAGTCGGTGTAGCTCTCAGGGAGATGGACTCTAAAAAGTCTACGGGGGCTGACTCTCTTGACCCTAGGCTTTTAAGTTTAGGTACTTCTGTAATTACAGGACCCTGACTCACATTTTTAACCTTTCACTTAGCTTAGGAATTGTCCCAAAGATTTGGAAATCGGCTCACGTGCTTCCTCTTCTTAGGGGGGGCGACGTCAAAGACATGAACAATTACCGCCCAATTTCAAAGCTCTCCTGTTTAGCCAAGATCCTGGAGTCCCTAGTTAATGGTCAAATCCAGTTTTACCTAGCTACCAATGGTATTTTAAATCCAGTTCAGTCTGGTTTTAGATCTGGTCATAGCACCATTTCAGCCTCAGCTTTGGTTATAAATGATATTGAATGTGCACGTGACAAAGGGTTGAGCTGTGCAGCACTCTTTGTTGACCTGTCCAAAGCTTTCGACACAGTTGACCATGCACTTTTAATTTATAGACTAGGCCTGGCTGGCTTTGATCAGAAAGCATGTCAGTGGTTTACAAGCTACCTTACTAATAGATCGCAATGCATTGTAGCTGACTCCTTTAAATCCCCTTCCTTGGAGGTCACTAGAGGTGTTCCACAGGGTTCAATCCTTGGTCCTCTACTCTTTACTTTATACATCAACAACATTGCCTCATTTACAAATGACTGTAAGGTACATTTTTATGCTGATGATACAGTCATTTATTCATCTGCTCCTTCATTGGGTGGTGCATTATCCATTTTACAGTCAGCTTTTAACTCATTTCAGTGCTCACTTCTAGAGCTGAAACTTGTTTTAAATGCGTCGAAAACAAAAGTCCTGCATTTTTCAAATCACCGCTCCATGAAGGAATCTACTGATAAGATGTACACTTTAGATGGGTCTATAATTGAAAGAGTATCCTTTTATAAATACCTTGGAATTTTTATTGATGAGAAGCTGTCCTTCAAGACACATGTAGATGGTCTTTGTAAAAAACTAAGGGTGAAACTTGATTTTCTACAGAAACAAAGCTTGTTTCTCGGGAAAATAGAATGTGCTTAATTAGGTCCTCATTCTTGTCAGTAATAGATTATGGTGATATTATTTATATGCATGCTTCCTCTACTACCCTCAAACAACTCGATACTGTTTACCACTCTGCACTTCGTTTCATCACAGGTGACCATTTTAGAGCGCATCATTGTGCACTTTATCGGGCAGTGGGATGGTCTTCCCTGGCCACCAGAAGAAAACAGCACCTTCTCATCTAAGTTTTTAAGGGAATCTTACAAAAGCTTCCCTTTTACATGAATTCTCTTTTAACATTGCACTCAAGTTTTTATCAGTCAAGAACTCAGGATTGGATTACTCTTGAAGTCCCACGTGTCAGAACTGAGTTAGGTAAAACCGCTTTTAGCTATTATGGGCCTAGAGCTTTTAATGAGCTTCAGGAGACCTTCAAACTGGATTCTGTGGTCTCCATAGGAACTTTTAAAAATATGCTTAAGGATATAGAGTTAGTGGTATGTGAGTGTTTCTAAATCTATCTATCGTAACTATTGGAATTACTTCTATTGTAACACTAGTTCCTCTTATTATTGTTATTTTGTATGATGCTTTCATCTATTTTTATTGTCCTTTTCTTATTGTTTGTTTATGTGTAATTTATATAATTGTTTTGTAATCAGGGCACCATTGTAAATGAGACTTGGTCTCAATGGGCTCCCCTGGCTAAATAAAGGTAAAATAAAATAAAATAAAAATAAGACATGCTAGCTAGCTGTAGCCTACCGACCAACACAATATCCCAGAGTGGCATGTGGACATACAACCTATATATCAATACAAAGCTTATGACCCCCAGGTTGTAGCAGTATATGTTAATATCGTGTCTTTGAAAAATATTCTGTCAGAATATTGAAAACAACGATGTTTTAGCTTGTATTTCAGCCAATATTTTTCAGATGAACGTTTAACACACTGTGTGTATCCGCACATGTCTTGGCAATAAAAATAATATTGAATACAATCCAGTTATTTGATGTAACAGTTGCCTCCCAAAGAAAATATGACGACACCAGATTTTGCGACTCGATCAAAATCTAGAAATTCAGCGTAGGTGAACATTCGACACTGACAGTTCGAACTGATAACAGGTGAATATCAAAACAAACATAGACAACATATTTAGACATGATAAAAAACACTTATTGACATATTTTAATGTTGAAATTTAACAATTTAAATGTAACAAGTAGACAACATTATTTAAAAATGTAACACTTTATTACTACGCATATGCTATTTTCATAGAATTCGGATATATCGTCCAGGTTTTGTCACGTGACCCTAAGACCCTAATTGTAGCAAAATTTCCTCCTGCAGAGAACCAGTCCGGCTGGCATTGTAAAAGGAGAAGTATCTGCTTAGCAGAATCACGTCCCTCAACGTAGGAACTATGGTATTTAAAAACGTAATAAGCCACAACAATGTTGCTGGTTACTTTAAGGAGTGCAGCGATACATTGGTGGACTACCGGTATCGGACGATATTTCCCTTGTTGACTGCAATCAGCTTATCGGCTGATACAATTAAATTTACCGGTGGCAGTGGCCGATAATTATTCATCAGTTTGTGTTGCGTCAATCTGGTCTCAATGTTCAAACCTGAATGGAATGGAACAGCAGCATCTTTTATTTACAGGCTAAACTAACTGAAACCACACCTAATTTACTCCTCTGATGATGCTGCGATTGACTAGCGTGTGTCGTTTGTAAACGATTCATTCTTTTTGTACGAATCCTTTTGGTGAACGAAAGGAACTGACACCTCTGTGTAGGATTTGTTCCTTTGGTTAATCTCTAAGTGAGTAAAGTTGGGAACTGCCATTTGTTTAAATTGCAGGGACTCCTATTTAACAATTTCCACCATTGGGCTCTAGTCTGTAGTAGTCATTAACCAATAACAGCACTGAACCGCTTGAGCGGAGCATGCTGCCTGGCCCCCAAAAAAGTCACCACCTGGATTTAACTAAGCAAATAGGTAAGAGCCTTCCATTGGAAAATTACTGCAGTGATTAATATGTTTTAGCTGGCAACAAGTTATTTAACCATAACTGATGCAGTGAGTAGCTTCTCATTTTTTAAACAACCATGTCGGAAGACATATTCTGTGGTTGTGGAAAAGATGTTAATCTGTTTCAGAAGGGTCAAATTATTGGCCTGCATCAAGCAAAGAAAACAACTAAGGAGATTGCTGAAACTACCAAAATTGGGTTAAGAACTGTCCAACGCATATTTAAACCTGGAAGGATAGTGGTGAACCATCATCTTCGAGGAAGAAATGCGGTCGGAAAAAAAATCTTGAATGATCGTGATCGGCGATCACTTCAACGTTTGGTGAAATCATATTGTAAAAAATCAACAGTAGAACTCACGGCTATGTTTAATAGTGAAAGTAAGCATTTCCACACACACAATGCGAAGGGAACTCAAGGGATTGGGACTACACAGCTGTGTAGCCTTAAGAAAACAACTTGTCAGTGAGGCTTCAATTTGCTAGAGAGCATAAAGATTGGACTCTGGAGCAATGGAAGAAGGTAATGTGGTCTGATGAGTCCAGATTTACCCTGTTCCAGAGTGATGGGTGCATCAGGGTAAGAAGAGAGGCAGATGAAGTGATGCACCCATCATGCCTAGTGCCTACCGTACAAGCCTGTGTTATGATCTGGGGTTGCTGCAGTTGGTCAGGTCTAGGTTCAGCAACGTTATGTGCCCAACGAATGAGGTCAGCTGACTACCTGAATATACTGGATGACCAGATTTTTTACATCAATGGATTTTTTCTTCCCTGATGGCACGGGCATATTCCAAGATGACAATGCCACGATTCATCGGGCTCAACTTGTGAAAGAGTGGTTCAGGGAGCATGAGACATCATTTTCACACATGGATTGGCCACCACAGAGTCCATACCTTAACCCCATTGAGTCTCTTTGGGATGTGCTGGAGAAGACTCTCCCATCATCAATACAAGATCTTGGCGAAAAATGTATGCAACTCTGGATGGAAATAAATGTTGTGACATTGCAGAAGCTTATCCAAACAATGCCATGGCGAATGCGTGCCGTAATCTTAGCTAAAGGCAGTCAAACTAAATATTAGAGTGTGTGACTTTTTTTTGGGACGGGCAGTGTAGTTTGATGAAAATATAGGCTATGATGCAGGAAACTGACACAATGCAAGCCACACCTTAAGTTAGCCAAAATAAATACATAGATGGCACATAGGCTACATTTATTAACCCTCTGAGGTCCGTGCTAAGCTTTGAGATGGTTTGTAATTTTGGCATGGTCTGATATTTATCTCAATTTCATCAACTTAACACACACTTACTCCAAAGTGTTTGATATTTTTATTTGAAGGACAATCACAGCTACATTTGTATGCCATCAATAGTTTGGTCAGTATCATATGCAGCTTGTAAATAGATCTACAAACACACAAGTTAAAAATAGTAAATTTTTCTGCTGTCACAAAAGTTGTGAAAGCACACACTAAACTATAGTGACGAATTGTTTTGCCAATGTGCGTTTGTTCATCAAGGTCTTGGTTATGTAAGGGTGTGAAAACAGTTTAGCACATCTGAGATCTAAATAGCTAAAAACCTGTTTTTATCAGAACTGGTCACATTTATTTCAGGCTGTGGGAGGGCTAAATGCTAAATACCTGAATATTCATTATTCATTGTCCACACCTCTAAGAGTTGTCAGATGGGCCATCTCTCTCTCAAAGGCCATACAGAGTAAGCAAGTCAGTGAGCCATGCAGAAGAATATATGCTTTTTTTCATTTTGGAAGATTTATTGAAAACAGCACACAAACTACTATACAGTATATACAGGGGAATGCCACATATTACAAGTCATACAGCCTAACAATAATGCACATAATATCCTCCTGAGACCCAAGGAAAAAAAGGGTCTTCCAATTAAACTTTTTTGTGATTTTTTCACTTTAGAATTAAAACAACAACTCACAATTTAGATTTTAAATGGCAAAGCAATATTTGAGTTACCATTTCTCCTTTCACAACAAGCGCATCTTGTGGCAGCAGCCATTTTGGCTCTTATTTTATTATCCACAAACGTAGGCAAAACAATGTCGGAGGCGAAACGCAAATAACTCACAAAACAAACCAAAATGATAAACGAACTGGAACAAACAAAGCTAGCTGAACAAACAAAGCTAGCTAAACAGCAAATCCAAAACGTAATCCCAAACACAGATTTAACTAAACAGAAGCACTCTAATAATAAACAAAAACAAGAATCGATTTTACAAGGACGTGAGATCATGAAACCGATCATGCTACATACGATTTTTTCTAATATTTTAGGCTGTTTGAAAAGTATTCTTCCATAGATCTTGTGTGCCTATTGAAATTTGTTACGTTGCAACACGCGGAATATGTAGTCACAAGACGCGAATTCATATATTGAATATATATATACGAGTATTTGATAACATGGCAAATCAAATATAGTTACTTACTCTTCGCCAGTTGTTGTCCTCGCCGCTTTCCATCAATGCTGTCAAATACTGCAGCGCAGAAAATCTTTCCATCTTGAATAAAATTGTATGTCTGTATAAAATCTTGCTTCAAATTGTCGACAGTTTGTGTTGTTTACGCCGGCGTTTTCACACATGGCCCCACGCCCTCCCCACATACCTCCCGAAAATCGCACCTAGTTACCATGTCAATAGAAGGGGACGTTACTAACAGGTAAAAAAGAGAGTAAAGGCAAGGTTTACTTTTGGTCTAATTAACCTAATTTAAAAAATCCCATTTGATTTGCCAGTGCTCAAATCGGAAAGTCGCGATTCTAAGGTTTCTGTCAATGTTTTTGTCGCGTGTGTATGATAAAATATCGCGAAGTTAGAAATAGTAATATACTTTTATTGCTGCTGGGAGCGGCGCCGCTCCCGTCGACCTCAGGGGGTTAATGGATGTTTTAGTCCATGTGAATGATTACTTGGTAATATGTAGCCTACTTAGAAAAATTGTCCATTCAAGTATTTGTTTATGATTTTTAATTTGGAGATGTTCCTTCTGATCTGAGAAATGAACCGTGAAAGGCTTTTATTTTTAGGCTGTTTAATCCATGTTACCAATTAAATATTATCATTGTTGTTGATATTATGCTTTTATTGTTTTTATTTATCCTATTGTTGGTCACGGTCCCTGAAAATGTAATCGTAATTTAAATTGAATGATTGACTCAGTTAAACAATATTTTTACCGATGGAGTCAGACCCAGTCACTGCATAACTTTCGTTCTCATTCGCGGGAGTCTGAATGATAGCAGCGAAGGAACTGCTGAACAAATCCATGAACAAATCCTTTTATGGAACTGAGTCAAAGGATCCGTATCCCTGAAAGTAACTGTAACGCCCACCACTAGTAGCTATCACAAGCACTCTGGACTCCACAGAGTCTTGCAAAAGATGCAAGCTAGACCTGGGCGATATGGCCAAAAATAATTTGCATGATATGTTGACCAAATACTTCAACAATGATATTGAAACGATCATTTGTATGTGAAAAAAGTCTGAGTATACAGATATTCAAAAACAATTTATACAAAAATGTATATGGCTCCATTTTCACGTCTGCATATGATTTTTTGCTTGCTTTTTCCTCTCTTTTTTCAGCATAAATTCTTCATATTCCTTTTCGTAATAGCTTCTCAAATGATGGAACAGATTAGATGTAATCTGGTTGGCCGCCAGGACCATAGATATAAATACATTATTCTGCCCTCGCAATTGTGTTCTGAGCAGGGCTAGACAGATAGCTAACAATAACTTCAGAAAGTCATTTTCTTCAAAATAGTGTGGCTTTATTGAAGCATCTTGTTAGCTATCTGTCTAGCTCTGCTCAGAATGCAGTTACGAGGTCAGAATAGTAAAAGAACATATTTACTCCGAGGCTCAAGAACGATTGAGAAGACGGTGTTGCATGCACACTGCAGACTGCCGTTTGTACCACAAACTTCAAATAGAGATATATATTTCCTAAGGCCTAAGAACAGAAAGGAGGAGAGCTTGCACAATGAACTTTTCAACTTTTCAAAAAGAGCAAACTTAATGAAGCCTACTTCCCAAACACCACTAAAGGCCTCTACATGCTTCTGCATAACTTGTGCGACATCTTCAAGGTTCATGCAATGCAACATGTCGCAAGCACTCTGCAATTTATACTTCTGCGCAGCCTATGCGGCATGGGGTCCTCACACTTCTGTACAGTAGTAGGCGTCAGTGTATTGAACAAGGTCCGTAAAGTTTCATGAAAGCAGGGAAACTCCTGTACCTTTGAACTTCTTCAGCCAGTCTTTCCTGAAGCTGGTTTATTTTATACCGTGTCGAACAAATTATGCTAGCTATCTATATTGTTAGTAGTCTTGCAGCAAGTCCTCAAAAAAGGCTTTAGTTTTCGAGATACCCCCACTCGAGTTAGAACAAAACACAACAGTGTTTTTTCATATCCCATATGTCTCCCATTAATGAAATGGATTGTTGTGGACTTATTATTTTTGAATTATTTTTTTTGCCTATTTAGACCTACCCCAATTTCTGAAAAAGATCCAAATTAGGCCAGTCCGAATAGGGGAATGGTGACAAAAAAGCCCATAACTTAAGAATGCTCAATCTTATCTTCATCAGATTTCCTGAGGTATGACCCAGGTGTCTGCCCTACATCACCAAAGAGTCAGAATGTAATTTATCAAAAAAATACTGAAATATAGTCCTGTACACATAGCTTTAGTTTAGGTGGAAAGTGTACTTTTGTGGTGATAGGAAAAGATAACTCCTTTACTTTTCTCTCATTTATCAGAAAAACATAGATTCCTGTCAGGTATACTGTTACTGATGGCCTAGGATGCTATTGAACAAAAACCAGTGATTGTATGGCGATATCTAGTACAGTTTTACTGCAAATGAGATTTCTTTAGACATACCGCTTCTCTGAAACAGCCAAATTAGGTCATTCCAAATGGGGGGCAGGTGGCATAATAGCCTATAAGTTGAGAATGCTCCACTAGATGAAAAGGGGGATTTTTGACCATGTAGATGCCTGTAGATGGCCGGAAAGATCACTAATTCCCGGCTCTTCCAGACTGTTTCCGGCCTTGGGAGCACACCTTCTCCTGTGCCGTAAATTGTCGAAAACAGACCAAATTGGGCTTCACACCTCCCTCTGCCCTCCACCCCCCCCCTGCGGTGTGGAATGACTCCAATTAGCATCTGAATAGCAGTGAGCTGCCTGGGCTGGAATCAGCATATGATGACACCATGTGACCTTTAAAACTAGAAATCACTCTATTGGGTGGTAGGTCCGTCAGGTGATCTGTCACTATTGGTCACCCTCAGCCATAATACAGGCTTAAACCCCTTTATTATTAATAATAATAATAATAATAATAATGTATAATTGTTGCAGTTACTGAAGACCATATATTCATGTGATATATGTTATAGGCAATGTTGAATATATTCATGTTATTGTTATCCTATGGTGTACACTAGTAGATAGATAAGAGGTACTTTATTTTTTTTAAAGGTACTTTATTTATTTTTAAAGGCACAACCAGGTAGGTACACAGTATTCAGAGGTATGTAAAATAAAAAATAAAAAAGCTGGGCAACAAAAGCCATCTTGACATCAGGTACTTTATTTTTTTTAAAGGCACAACCAGGTAGGTACACAATATACAGAGTATAAAAAAACAAAGACAAACCAAGTCAAAGTATACAGTATACAGATATACAGAGTATAAAAAAAGGCCCAGTATTACAGTCGATAACGGGCTGGGGCCTGGGGCATCAGAAGGGGATTGAAATGTCTTTCTGCCGCCTCTTATGGATATGCAGTTGGTGGCATTCTGTCTGAATGTGCTCCAACAACGGGCAGACGCCGTCGATGTGTTGCCGTGTACTTTGGATTAGAATCCAGGCAGTCCTGCAGTCTGGCACTCAAAGTTGTCAATGGCTGCATCAACTATCCCATGTTCTGTGGTTCTTGTCAGTCCATTAGGGATGTAAACACCTTTGCTTCTTTGTAATTGATCTGCTGCTACAGATGTGAGAAATTGACGCACTTCATCGTAAGACACACAGTGACCCATCGTGTGTAACTTGTTGATTAGGGCCTTGCTCCCAAACTCATGATGGATCATTATGCCAAGTCCTAGTGTGATAGGTGTACAGCTGCTGCAGCACTGTGCAATTAGATCATGGCAAAAGGTTATAACACGTAGATTATCCTTTAGAGCTGCGTCCTCATTACAGGTCTGCACTTTCCTAAATGCACTTGAACTAACACACCAGTTCACAAAATCATATAGAATGTTTGGTACATATTTACTGCACTGGAGAAGGGAAAGCTTATGTAGAATTGAGGATCATGCTCAACCTCTTCCATAGTTTTCCTTAATATACCTGCAGCCTGGTATAGGATTTGAGTATCAGTGAGAGTCTCTGTTCTCTGTGGAGGCATTGTCTCCCTGTCTTCTGCTAGTTTTTCTCTGAGGAGGGATGTTTCTTTCATTGCATGACCAACAGTAATGCTACCAGAACAGATCAAATCAGATTTTCCAGGACGTTCAATGAAAATCAGCTTGTCTCTATAATGCTGGATCATGCTCCATGATTTATAAATTGCTGGATCTTCAGCTGTACTTAGTTTTCTTGCATAGCTCTCAGTTACAGTGCTCAGTGTTGTGACAGTCATATTCTTTGAAAAAAACGGTCTGTTAATTCTTCAGTCAGCTCAATTAAAGCTCTTTCGTGTTCTTTTAACTTCTTTTTTGACAGAAGCTTGTTTCTGGCTGCTGAAATGTTATTTGCTGAAATATAGTGTCCGAGGCAGCTTGTGATACTTTGCATCATAAGCAAATAGATCTTGATGGGCCAGAATACGAAGATGTATTCTTTCGTCAAGCCTCTCTGAGGCAGCATTGGGGACCTTTGACCTTGTACTTTCACCTGTACCAGTACTTATACAGGTCAGGCCTTCTCTCTTTGTGGCTTTCTGGCTGCAAATTAAACACTGGCTGCGGATGTCAAATCCAGTTTCTCTGGTCAGTCTTTGTCTTTTACTTTGACACTGATCCCTGTCTGGTTCTTGCTCGCTGGCAGTGGGCCTATAGTTGGTTGCACTTGAATAATTGGCTGTACATGACCTGTGATATGAAACCTTAACCTTGAAGGACAGTACTGAGTGGGGGGATAGTCTTTTATTAACCTCATCACCTCGTTCCTGGGCAACCTTCAATATGGTTTTGAGTCCTTCCAAGGTGGGGTTCTTGACATGTGGATTCTTTTTATCTCCCTGTAGAGCATTTTCACATAATAAGCACACCTTTTCATCCAGTGTCTGTGAATGTGGCTGGCTTGCTGACTGCGCCGGCTCTGTTGGCTCCATTATTACAGTGAACTCTGGTAAATATGGAAAACACAGTTAATTTATATTGCCTATTTTTGGCCCAGGTCTCTCTCTCTCTCTCTCTCTCTCTCTCTCTCTCTCTCTCTCACACACACACACACACACACACACACACAAATATTGTCAAGCTCTTCAAAGAGATCTGTTAGCTTTGTGCATACAATGCTAACTGCCATTAGCATTCTAATAGTATGCTAGCTAGCTTCAGATAGCAGATTATCAATATAATATAACACAATACAACATATTCTACAATCTAAGAATATATATAAAATGAAGGAATACCATAGTTAGACATTTGTGTTATCTGTCATTAGATTGGCGATTTCTTTTTCTTTTTCTTTCTCCTTTTTCGTTTCTGGCACATTCCATATTTCTCCTCAGGAGCGCCCCCTCTCCTCAATCCACAGCCCCTCCCCCACCTACCCCAAATCTCTCAGTGGTGAAATTTACTGCTCAAAATAGCTAGTTAAGTATCTAGCATATGTATGTGTGGACAGAGTCCTAAATGGCGTTGGCATTCAGGTTGGTCCCCCATCCAAAACAATGAATCTTTGCACTGGGTAAATCTCCCCATAAATTGACAACCATAAGACCTATGTTTGAGGTGCTGACAGTATTGTAATCTGATTTAAGATGTTTTAAGTACTGTAAGCCACCCGGTCCTTCCCTCCCCAAATATGATGACCATCAGAGTGAGCATTCTCAACTTATAGGCTATTATGCCACCTGCCCCCCATTCGGAATGACCTAATTTGGCTGTTTCAGAGAAGCGGTATGCCTAAAGAAATCTCATTTGCAGTAAAACTGTACTAGATATCTGCATACAATCACTGGTTTTTGTTCAATAGCATCCTAGCTTACAATATGTGCATTAATACATGGTAGGAATAATCATAGTTCACACAAGAGATCAGTGCTTAAAATATAAAATGTAAATAAATTATGTACTAGCTCGATGAACTATGACTATGATAGCTCCACCTGCATTTGTTAATCAACCAATCAATGCTGTGCAACATCTACGTGACATGTTGCGCTGCGGTCGCGAGTTAGATTTTTGTGCTAGGTACACAACATCCTCTGTGACATCCTCTCCAACATCAACACAACCTCTGTGACGTGTTGCAGAGGATGTCATGTTGCAGTCGCTTGAGCATGTAGAGACCTTAAGAGTTACTCATAGTTACGAATACGAGTTACGAATAGTGGGCAGCACATACGTAGATGCAAGATCCGAGTCTAAACAAACGTATGTGTATTGAGAGTGTATTATCTAGGGCTGACCCCATTTAGTCAACTGGTCGATTGTTTGGTTGATTGGCTGTTGGTCGACCGAGATTTGTTTTGGTTGAGCAGTAAAAAAAAATAAAAAATAAAAAAAAAATTCTCCAAGCAGCATGAGATACCTAGATTCGCGCCTACAGTTTGGCGTGCTTGTCAGTAGAATAATCCATTCTGGATGCTGCGGGTATGGCAATGACAGTCCTTCACTCTTAATATAGCTAGGTCTATATATGATCTCTTTAAATTATATTAGGCAATTAAGGTAATGGTAATGTTGTGAATAATTCTGCAAAATTAATCAAAGTAACATTTTATAATAATGTGTTTTGCTAATTGTATGGTTTATATATTTATAACTAACATGTGTAACACCCCCTTTCATGTAGCCTATATTGTATCCTTGTTTTAGGCATGCAAATGTGCATTTTGATTGTAGCCTAAGATTTGCCTACAGTTAAGATTAGTGATATAGCCATACTTTAATTACTCAATTTGATATAACCTAAGAACATAATGTCAAATAAAAAATCTGGAGTATGGCAGCATTTTGTTTTAGTCGCAGACGATCCAAAAAAAGTGGAATGTAAACTTTTCAAGCGCGTTTTCCAAGGCAGGGTTTATCATTAATAAAACGAGGAGCAGCCTTTTGCCAAAAAATGTGGACAAGCTAGTGTTCCTGTGCCATAAAATGAAACAACTTCAGCTTTAGGCTACAATTTAAGACATTAGGCTATGTGTGATCATATGTTTGTTAGCCTATTTTTTGCAAAAGAGATTTTAAATCCCAATGAGACCAACCTGGTTAGTTAATTAAATAAAACAGCCTACGCATTAGAATGTGTTATGGTTGTGGTCAAATAAAAGCATCAGCCTATTATGTTGCCATACCGCAACTTCACAAGCGCAATGGCAGAATCTGCAAGGGCAGAGGCTCGGAACGGAGACGTTTTTTTCTTTCTTTCAGGTAATCTTGAACTCCGGCTCCATAAAGTCATTAGCCTATTGTTACTCATTTGTGTCATTTACTTAAGAAAGTTATAAAACATGACACAAGCGCAGTGTGCATATAGTTGTATTTATTAAAACAAATAGGGTGTGTCATATAGAAGAAAATAAAGTTTTGACCAATCGGAAAAAACGGACCAAGATTTGTATTAGTCGGGGACAGCCCTAGAATTATCTGTATAGGTATTGCATTTAAAAACTGGATTTATCACATTTCTGCAAAAATATCTATTTGAAGCCATTTTCCTGGACACACCACTACAAATTATTTATTTCCTGTCATTTCCTAAACCTGAACCCATACCAGGGATCACGCTGAAGAGATGGAAGACAAATCCCAGACATGGCGGCATACTGTGCTTGTTATATTTTTGGTAGGACACTTTTACAATAGGCAGTTTGATTAGCTTACATTTCCTCATTATGCATTCCTCCAATTATATTACATGCTGATGCACTTTTATGGTTCTTTGTCAGATCCAAGTGGTTTTATGTAATTACTATCCCCACTGGGGCCACATATACTGAAAATGTATGCATTCACTACTGTAAGTCGCTTTGGATAAAAGCGTCTGCTAAATGGCGTATATTATTATTACTATGTAAATTTACTATGTACATTTTTAATGGAAAGTGTCACGCTCATGGGTAGATAGACAATGTATAGACAACAAAATGCTTAAATTATACCTGCTTGGTTTCTTCATTGAAATCTCCCAATCCTTCAGATGTCTTCACTCTGATAATTGTGTTCACTTGAGAAATGGTTTGGCTTATATTCCTGTTTAAAAGCATGTGACTAAAAACATACAAAAGTATCTTGTTTTGCACACACAAATAAAGCAAATGAAATCAATCAAATTTCAAAGATCAATTTATGAATGATCAGTATGTAGCGTATAACTACTATTGTATCTATTCTAATAGCTGTTTATATATTTATTTCAGTACATTCTTGGAATATTAACAAATCATATTGTGTGTTTTGATTGCACTGGGTTGGCTCCTTTAAGCTCCCAGATGTCTTAAGAACATAAGAATAATAAGAATACATAATGATGAGAACGGGCCGTTCGGCCCATCTAGGCTCATCATGTCCTAATCTAAAGAGTATCTAGTACTACATCTAGCCTGGACTTGAATAGCCCAAGCATTTCTGCCTCTACTACCTGACCTGGCAAGCTGTTCCAGGCATTGACAACTCAAGGAAAAACGTCCTTATATCTGTGCGGAATTTGCCTTTAACTAATTTCCACCTGTGGCCTCTTGTTCTGCTGACCCCACTTATCTTAAAAAATCTTTGGTATTTTACTTTGTTAATCCCTTTTAGGAATTTAAAAACCTCAATCAAATCCCCCCTAAGTCTCCGTTTGCTAAGTTTAAATAGATTGAGTGCCTTAAGTCTATCATCATAACTTTTACCTTTCATACCAGGTATCAGTTTAGTTGCCCTTCTTTGGACTTTCTCAAGAGCTTCTATATCTTTCTTGTAGTGCGGTGCCCAGAAGTACACACAGTATTCTAAGTGCGGTCTGACAAAGGCATTATATAACATTAATATAACCTTCTTTGTTTTATACTCAATACTTTTTGCTATGTATCCCAGCATCCTGTTGTTTTTTTTCACTGCTGTAGCACACTGCTTTGATGCAGATAAGCTTTGATCAACTACAATTCCTAAGTCCTTTTCAAATTGAACACCTACTAACTTTTCTCCTCCCATAAAATACTCCTGTCTAATGTTTTTATTTCCCACATGCATAACTTTACATTTAGCAATATTGAACATCATCTGCCATGTATCTGCCCATTTTTGGATTTTGTTTAAATCATCTTGGATTACTTTAGTTGATTCCAAACTGTTTGCTAAACCCCCAAGTTTAGTATCATCTGCAAATGTAACTATTTTGCTACTAATGTCCATATCAAGATCATTTATGTAAATAAGGAAGAGGAGAGGTCCCAGGACCGATCCCTACGGGACACCACTGCCCACAGCACCGAGGTCAGATTCGGCCCCCCCTACTGTTACTCTTTGTATTCACCCTTGCAGCCAATTATGAACCCACTGTGAAATTACTGCAATTCCTACTGAATTCATTTTAGCAATGAGCCTCTCATGTGGTACCTTGTCAAATGCTTTCTGAAAGTCCAAATACAGTTGCAAGAAAAAGTATGTGAACCCTTTGGAATTACCTGGATTTCTGCATAAATTGGTCATAAAATGTGATCTGATCTTCATCTAAGTCACAACAATAGACAAACACAGTCTGCTTAAACTAATACCACATAAACAATTATATGTTTTCATGTTTTTATTGAACACAACATTTAAACATTCACAGTGCAGGGTGGAAAAAGTATGTGAACCCCTAGGCTAATGACTTCTACAAGAGCTAATTGGAGTCAGGAGTCAGCCAACCTGGAGTCCAATCAATGAGACGAGATTGGAGGTGTTGGTTAAAGCTGCCCTGCCCTATAAAAAACACACCAGTTTTGATTTTGCTATTCTCAAGAAGCATTGCCTGATGTGAACCATGCCTCGCACAAAAGAGCTCTCAGAAGACATACGATTAAGAATTGTTGACTTGCATAAAGCTGGAAAGGGTTACAAAAGTATCTCTAAAAGCCTTGATGTTCATCAGTCCACGGTAAGACAAGTTGTCTATAAATGGAGAAAGTTCAGCACTGTTGCTACTCTCCCTAGGAGTGGCCGTCCTGTAAAGATGACTGCAAGAGCACAGCGCAGAATGCTCAATGAGGTGAAGAAGAATCCTAGACTGTCAGCTAAAGACTTACAGAAATCTCTGGCACATGCTAACATCTCTGTTGACGAATCTACGATACGTAAAACACTAAACAAGAATGGAGTTCATGGGAGGACACCACGGAGGAAGCCACTGCTGTCTAAAAAAAACATTGCTGCACGTTTGAAGTTTGCAAAAGAGCACCTGGATGTTCCACACCACTACTGGCAAAATATTCTGTGGACAGATGAAACCAAAGTTGAGTTGTTTGGAAGGAACACACAACACTATGTGTGGAGAAAAAAAGGCACAGCACACCAACATCAAAACCTCATCCCAACTGTGAAGTATGGTGGAGGGGGCATCATGGTTTGGGGCTGCTTTGCTGCCTCAGGGCCTTGACAGATTGCTATCATCGACGGAAAAATGAATTCCCAAGTTTATCAAGACATTTTGCAGGAGAACTTAAGGCCATCTGTCCACCAATTGAAGCTCAACAGAAGATGGGTGATGCAACAGGACAACGACCCAAAGCACAGAAGTAAATCAACAACAGAATGGCTTCAACAGAAGAAAATACGCCTTCTGGAGTGGCCCAGTCAGAGTCCTGACCTCAACCCGATTGAGATGCTGTGGCATGACCTCAAGAGAACGATTCACACCAGACATCCCAAGAATATTGCTGAACTGAAACAGTTTTGTAAAGAGGAATGGTCCAAAATTCCTCCTGACCGTTGTGCAGGTCTGATCTGCAACTACAGGAAACGTTTGGTTGAGGTTATTGCTGCCAAAGGAGGGTCAACCAGTTATTAAATCCAAGGGTTCACATACTTTTTCCACCCTGCACTGTGAATGTTTACATGTTGTGTTCAATAAAAACATGAAAACATATAATTGTTTATGCTGTATTATATTGCGGTATTGTATTATGTTTATACTGTGTTTGTCTATTGTTGTGACTTAGATGAAGATCAGATCACATTTTATGACCAATTTATGCAGAAATCCAGGTAATTTCAAAGGGTTCACATACTTTTTCTTGCAACTGTATATAATATAAGCCTGGTTCAGGTCAACACACTTTGTAGCCTCTTCGAAAAAGTCCAGGAGGTTTGTTAGGCATGACCCCCCTTTGAGAAATCCATGTTGGCTCTCCCTTAAAATACTATTATTTTCAAGAATGATTCCAACTTATCCCTAATAATACATTCCAGCATTTTACATGCGATGCAAGTTAAACTGACAGGCCTATAGTTCCCTGGGTCAGTACGGTCCCCCTTCTTACATATTGGAATTATACTACCCTGCTTCCAGTCATCTGGTATTTATCCAGTGATTATGGATTGAATGAAAATATCTGTCAATGGTTTATATATAATTTCCCCAAGTTCTTTGAGTACTCTGGGATATATGCCATCCGGGCCTGCTGCCTTATTTGTCTTAAGTTTTTGTAGTTTTTGTAGTACTTCTACGTCCCTTATTTCAAAGTCCTCCAAAACATTCTGTGCCTTGTCTATACATTTAGGCATATTTATAACCTCTAGTAAAGCTCTCCACAAAGTAACTGTTTAGTATTATTATCAACCAAAGTTCCTTCCTTATTCTTAATGCAATTAACCTCATGCTTAACTTTCCTTTTTCTACTACAATATTGAAAAAACTTCTTAGGATAACTTTTTTGCATCTGTCACCCCTGTTCCAAAAGGAGTCCCAGTGCCCCATAAACCTGTACCCCTCTTTCCTGCACCAGGTTTGTAGCCACGTGTTAAATCTCCATATAAAATTCTGCTTGCATTTGCTAGCACATGGTACTGGCAGAATTCCAGAGAAGACCACTGTGGAGGTTCTGCCCCTTAACTTTGTTCCTAATTCTATAAATTTCTCCTGCAGAACCTCAAACCTACCCTTACCTATGTCATTGGTTCCAACATGGACCATGACCACTGGATCCCCTGCTCTGGCCAGGAGCTTGTCCGCATGTTCCAGGAGGTCTCCAATCTGAGCACCAGGCAGGTAACATGCCATGCGAGATTCCTTTTCCCGCGAACAGATAGATACTCTCTACACTTCTAATGATTGAATTCCCCACTACAATTAACTCCCTTTTCCTGGGTGGCTTGGCCGCCAGAGTGCCCTGGGGCTCATCAGTCCTCCCGCTCACAGAGGGCTGGGCCAGATCCTCTTCCTGCAAGGACTGGAATCAGTTGGACACCACAATCTCTGGAGATGCTGCCCCTGCATGTGCGCGCCCTTTTCTACGCTGGCGCCCTACCGTCACCCAACACTCTCTTCCTACTTGCTCTAGAGTCTCCCCCCTACCCCGCTTCGGCGTGCAGGCTACCTCTCTAAAGGGCGTACTAATTAGTTCCTGGAACTCAAATTCTGCAGGGCAGTCGAGACCAACAAGTTGGGTTTGGAGATCAAGGATCTTGCTCTCAAGATGCTTCACAAGCTGGCATCTGTCGCAGATGAAACCCTCCTGGAAGTCTTCTTCCAGAAACGCAATCATTCTACAACACTGGCACTGCACTGCCGGTGGCCACATTTTCACCCCTAAATATATCTACTGCTCTCCCTGCACTGAACGAATTACTGCCTAAACAGAGACACCAAGTCGATAAAAATACTATACACCTCGGTTCTGAAGTGGTTATGAACACTCAGGTGCAGAAATGTCTAAATGGAAACAACACACAAAAACCTTCGCTCCGGTTTCTGTAGCAAGAGCGCTGGTAGCAGCCAACCGAAATGGCTATATGCTCTATGCTTGAAATACAACAATTACATTTAAATTTAAGCCAACCAAAGCTAGTTAGCTATAATATATTTCCCTACACTTGGATTTGCTCCCTAGAGGGCGAAAAACCACAAAAAACCTTGTGTCTGCTAGGTGTAATACAAATCGGTAACTTTTTAACAAGCTTTCCGAAGCTAGACGGGGAAAAAATTGAAAATTCCCTCTCTGTCCCCTAACGGCAACAAACGTTTACCTTAAGAGCAAATCTTTTATCCCTTTACCTTTCTGATGATAAAACGCAGAACCCTAAGCAACAATACAAACACGATACAAACACAAACCAAAGGATATCCCGACAGCAACAAACAATCCGCTCAAACTGAAAATCTTACTGTTGTTCTCTGGCTTCTAGTGTCCTGTGCTTTGCAGAGATGCACTGCAGCACATACAGGGACTTGTATTTGACAGTTGTATCAGGTTCATTCTGCCATACTAAATGAATTAACTTGGGGCGGTAATATCCCCGATAGTACCTGGGTTCACATTTGTGTTTTCTCATTTTACTAAGATGACTACAGATTATTTGCTGTTTAGCATCAAACCTCCGCATCGGAACTTCAGTGACAGTCACCATTATTTTAACCGTGCATGGCATTGCATATGCATTTACCCTGAGCCAGGTATGTGGAGGAAGTGGGGTTGCTGATCCACAGAGCTTATTTTCTGTGATTGCCTATGTGAATATGGAAAGTCATGACTTATTGGGTATGAATTTGTAAAGGATGTGCTCTATCAAGTGCAGTGTGTAAGAGAGAGATTGTGTGTGTACGTGTGCATGAGTGAGTAGAGCCACCCAGGTTCACAGTACGATCAGAGCACCAGTGACTCAGGTATACTGAGCATGCAGCTTCTCAGGGCAGATATACTTACTTAACAGAAAATGGTGTTTGTATTACTTTTGTATTGCTATCATCATTTTATGTGTAGAAATGTTTGAACAACTCCTTGATTTCTCAAATATTCTGCTGAAAAAAGAACCTTTGATCCTAAATTTGTGCTTACATTGTCCAATAGTTTAAGGCTTTGCAGTCGTAGTTTGAACTATATGAACAGGAATTAACTGTTTAACTTTAGCCAGATTTGAGGAATTCAGTGCTTTTGTTTTGGGCATTCTGGCAGCATGCATTTTGAAGTGTTTGATAGCGTGAAATGTATTTATTTTAAACATGAAGTTGAGTGTTAACACAATTACAATGATTATTACTAGATCATTTACTAGATCATCAATTACTATATCATTTACTAGATCATCAATTGAGTCCTACAGATGAAGAACCATATATGTGCATTTTTTAAAGTTTTCAGATAATCAGATATTTATATTTTTGGCCTATATATGACATCATTCTTTTTTTTCTGCAACACACTCATATATTTATAATACACTTGTAATTTTTTTGCAATATAGTTTTTTTCTTATTTTTATGAGTATTTTAATTTGTGGTATTTGGAAGAACAGTATCTCTGGTGGCTATCATTAGACTTAACGTTAACGTTACATGATGTTGTAACAGTAGGTAATAATCACGTTAGTGATACAAACACAGCTAGATGTAATTTATGGTTGGTCAGTTATCTCATTATACAAAACTTGCTACCGTTATTGTTACAGCTATATATCAGTTCTCAAGTTTGATCACTCACTGCGCTAGCCAACGTTATGTTAACATTAGCCAGCTAGCTGGCTAGCTACACTGTTTCATAAACGGTTCTTCCACATACCTCTTTGGGCGGATTTTTCCCCCCTTTTCACAACTCCCTTCCTGTTGATGTAGGGTTTCTCTGCATCCCTCAGGGTCTTGCGTTGCCGATCCTTCCAAATATGGAGTATTGGGCGTCCATTTTTGCTTGTGGATATAAACGGTTATTCCGTGTGAGACTGTTTTGAAATGTAAAATACTCGGTAGCAATCGCGTGAAATATTGATTATACCACTCCATTATACAAAGTGGGTATCAAATTACCATGAGTGGCGTCTATGTCAATTTTCACAAAATTTGCGTTTATATGGTTCTTCGTCGCAAGGGCTCAATTACTAGATCATTAATAAATAAATGTAAAATAGTGTAAATTCTATATATTTTTTTTTTTTACTTTATTGCTATTAGTTCAGTCACTCAAGTGATTACTAATAAGAAAATAAGAAGTTCTATTACCGTATTTTCCGGACTATAAGCCGCTACTTTATTCCCATGCTTTGAACCCTGCGGCCTATACAACAGTGCGGCTAATCTATGGATTTTTACAGCTAACGGCCACTAGGGGGCCTTCTAAGTCTATGGATTTTACAGGTTACGGTCCACCTGCGGCTTATAGTCCAGTGCGGCTTGTATATGTACACATTTGTTTTTTTCCCTAAATTTAGCTGGTGCGGCTTATATTCAGGTGCGCTTTATAGTCCGGAAATTACGGTATATACATTTTACATTTTAAGCATTTAGCAGACGCTCTTATCCAGAGTGACAAGATGTGCATTAATACATGGTAAGAACAATCATAGTTTGCGCAAGAGATCAGTGCAGTAATACAGGGATAGACATCATTGTTGGCAGCTGCATACCATACCTGTAACACTGGGAAGGAAAAGGTTAGTAAATTAAAATAGATATTGTTTTGAGGAGTAAACGAGTATACATATACATAGTGGTGATGATAATTGGCTAGATTCAGTTTTAGTGGAGTCTGAAAAGGAAGGTTTTGAGTTTCTTGTGGAAGAGGCGAGCCCGGGAGGAGTGGCTGCCAGGCACCCGGAGGGATGGGACAGTCAGTTTGCCAGAGGAGGCGGTGCAGAGGGGTCTGACTGGGGTGTAGGGTGTGATGACTGTCTGGAGGTAAGGGGGAGCAGTTCCTCTAGCCGGTTGATAAGCCAGCACCAGTGATTCAATCTGATGAAGAGGGGTGACATGGGTGAACTTAGGTTGATTGAACACCAGACGTGCAGCAGAATTCTGGACTACAGTGCAGTGGTTTGATGGCTCAGGCTGGTAGGCCTGCCAGCAAGGAATTGCATTAGTCCAGATGTGAGGACCTAGACCAGGAGTTGTGTGGCCTCTTGGGTGAGGAACGGTCGGATCCTCCGGATGTTATGGAGGGAAATTCGGCAGGTCAGGGTGATTGCTGAAATGTGGCCTGAGAAACACAGCTGGTCATCAAGGGTCACTCCAAGACTCCTGGCAGACTGGGACGGGGACACTAGGGAGCCTTCCACGGTGATTGAAGCATCAAACATCGGGGAGCCCTTTGCTGGGAGGAAGAGCAGCTCAGTCTTCCCCAGGTTCAGCTTCAGGTAGTGGGTGCACATCCAGGCAGAGATGTCAGCCAGGCATGCAGAGATCCGCGCCAGGACCTGGGTCTCAGAAGGAGAAAAGGAAATTGGTCGATTGGTTGAAACTTTTTTCTATATGACACACTCTTTTTATTTTAATAAATACAATTATATGCACACTGCGCTTGTCTCATGTTTTATAACTTTCTTAGGGGAATGACGCAAATGAGTAACTATAGGCTAATTACTTTATGGAGCCGGAGTTCAAGATTACCTGAAAGAAATAAAAAACGTCTCCGTTCCGAGCCTCTGCCCTTGCAGATTCTGCCATTGCGCTTGTGAAGTTGCGGGATGGCAACATAATTGGCTGATGCTTTTATTTGACCACAACCATAACACATTCTAATGTGTAGGCTATGTCTTATTTATTTAACCAGGTTGGTCTCATTCGGATTTAAAATCTGTTTTGCCAAAAAATAGGCTAACAAACAAATGATCACACACAGCTTAATGTCTTAAATTGTAGCCTAAAGCGGAACATAAAGTGGCTATAGCCACTATAGTGGTATAAATAACGTACTCGAGTCGGAGACCATCTGATGGCCTACTTACCCAGTCGTTTCATATTATGGCACAGGAACACTAGCTTGTCTACATTTTTTGGCAAAAGGCTGCTCCTTGTTTTATTAATGATAAACTTGCAAGGTTTACATTCCACTTTTTTTGGATCGTCTGTGACTAAAACGAAATGCTGCCATACTCCAGATTTTTTATTTGACATTATGTTCTTAGGTTATATCGAAATGAGTAATTAAAGTATGCCTATATCACTAATCTTAACTGTAGGCAAATCTTAGACTACAATTAAAATCCACATTTGCGTGCCTAAAACAAGAAGGATACAATATAGGCTACAGGAAAGGGGGTGTTACGCATGTTAGTTATAAATATATAAACCATATAATTAGCAAAACACATTTATTATAAAATGTTACTTTTATTAGTTTTGCAGAATTATTCACAACATTACTATTACCTTAACTGCCTAATATAATTTAAAGAGAACATGTATAGGCCTAGCTATGTTAAGAGTGAAGGACTGTCACTGCCATACCCGCATCATCCAGAATGGATTATTCTACTGACAAGCGGCCGAAGTGGCGCGCGAATCTAGGGGTCTCATGCTGCGTGGATCATTTTTTTACTTTTTTCTTTTATTTCGCACGACTGCTCCACCAAAACAAATCTTGGTCAACCAACAGCCCAGCGACCAAACAATTGACCAGTCGACTAAATGGGGTCAGCCCCAGTGTACAGGGAGAATAGGATGGGGCCTAGCACTGAGCCCTGCGGAACTCCAGTAGAGAGGGTGTGGGGAGAGGAGAGGGATCCTCTCCAGGCCAGCTGGTAGGATTGGTCAGCCAGGTATGACTTGAACCATGCCAGTGCAGATCCAGAGATTCCCATCTTGACGAGAGATGAGAGCAGGATCTGGTGGTCCATGGTATGCAGCTGACAGTTCGAGGAGGAGGAGGACGGAGCTAAGAGATTGGGACATGGCTACTTGTAGAGCTTCAGTGACCGCAAGCAGAGAAGTCTCTGGAATGGCCTGCCTTGAACCCAGATTGGTTAGAATCAAGCATGTCGTTCTGTATGAGATGAGCAGACAGTTGGTTATAGACAGCCCAACTGTCTGCTGGAAAGCAGCAGGGGTGGCTGTGTTCTGTGGAGTGATCCATGTCTCGGTGAGTGCCAGGAACTGCAGGGAGAGTAGTGAGGCTTGAAATCGGCCTTCCGCAAAGCAGACTGGCAGTTCCAAAGGCTGCCTACTACCACCACGTTGACACTGGAAGATCTAGGAGGGTGAATGAGATTGGAGGGGTTGCGCCTAGTTCAGAGAACTTAAATTACATTTTTGATTGATTTAAGAAGTTAAGTACATCAATGATAGAACTGGTTACAAAGTTAAGCTTTGCTTGAAGTAGTCAACCTTGACTCACAGAAAATGAGTGAAGAGTGAAGCCTTATTGTGTCCATGAAACAGTGATTGGTAGTAGCGTCACTACAAGTAGGGAAGCTACTAGCTTAACTACATTTCCCAGTAGCGTGGTGGTAGCGTCACTATTTACCAAATCAAATAGCTTTTTCAGTAGCGAAGCTGTTTCGTTTATCAAGTAGGTGGTAGTGTACACAAAAGCTACATTAATACATTCTTCCAAGAATTTCCCAAACTCAAGCACTTCAACCTTCAACCTGTGGTACTAACGATCTATGGGTACCAAAGATTTCTCTGTGAGTGGCACTTGGTGGTACCTAGTGGTAACGTTATCCGGCACTCAGCTAATGGGGGTTATGCACAACGGACTTCCGCGTTTTGCTAAACGTGACTGGCCATTTCCGGTAGACGAGATAATGGCGTTGTTCTATACAAGATGTTTACAGGACAAGGGGTTTAAGCTATACGCTTCCGCCTATATCCATGACTGTGAGGGTACTAACAATTTTTTCTTTTAAGTACCTGTGCCTGCTGTCTATTACCTATCATTAGCATTAGTTAGCTAGTACTAACAACATTTTTTTTAAGTACCTGTGCCTGCTGTCTAATACTTAGCGTTAGCTAGCTAGTACTAACAGCATGTTTTAAGTACCTGTGCCTGCTGTCTATTACCTAGTGTTAGCTAGCTAGTACTAATGACATTTTTTTAAAGTACCTGTGCCTGCTGTCTAATACTTAGCGTTAGCGTTAGCTAGCTAGTACTAACGACATTTTTTAAGTACCTGTGCCTGCTGTCTATTACCTAGTGTTAGCTAGCTAGTACTAATGACATTTTTAAAGTACCTGTGCCTGCTGTCTTTTACCTAGCGTTAGCATTAGCTGGTCGGTTACTCAATAACAGTTACCTATGTAGATCTTTATGTTGTCTTCCTCATTTTTCACCAGTGTCAAACAGAGACAGGATGACTGCCGATGTTCGCATCAGGGCAGCCTGTCACAGGTCTACGATGGTCATTTGACCGAAACGTCGATTAAAAGACTTTAAATTAAACATCGAGCCCTCGCCTCGTTTGGGATATTCCCTTTTCTACACACAGTGTGCGGGTTCCACCTTCATTCTTTTATTTATCGCGGCTATTGCAGCTTTTGAACCTACGCACCTGTGGTTACAATTATCCGGTTGGCGTGGCTTCACCTCTCCACAACGATTAAAGAGCGAGAAGCCCCACAGCCTGAGAGTAGGGATGGTTAGCATAAGGTTGATCTGTTTGCATTCACCATCAGTTCCAGTTCCAGTTCAAGGATGGTAACGCTATGTCAAACTTCTCAAGGTATAAAGGCTAATCTGGCAATACGATCAGGACCCTCTTGACTATCTAATCTATGTTATCGTCATGATTTAAAAGGCACGACTTATACCAGCATTCCCATTTTGAGAAGTTTGATAAAGTCATCAGTCCAAAATAACAGCTGTTCAAGTTCAGTGTTGTTGGTTCGGTCTAATACATTTCAGCTGAAAAACGAGTATAGGCAAGGTTATTGGGGTAACGCTATTATAGTTTCTTGTAAATCATTGATTATCTAGTGGCATAATAGTATGTTATTCATCAGGTCTCTCAAAATAAAATTGATCACTATAAGGTACAGTATTAACAACCCGTGCTATCGTTTTTATTTAATTATCACATTGACCTTTTTGACTGGCGGAAGTGAGTAAGCACGTCTTCCGGTTTGGTCACGTGATGCTCGACATATACCCTATTTTGCTGCTAGCTCACATTTTCCAACACCATCATGGACGAGGGGGCTGTGGAGGAGGGGGAGGAGGATTTGATGCTGGAGCTTACTTTCAACGAAACAACAGAAACAACCTACGCGTTTAGGTGCTTACTCTGCAATCCGAAGGTGAAGCTGCTCTCCACTTCAGAGACATCCAACACAAATTTAAGAACTCATATTCAGGTGAGTGCCGACTAAGCTAATGTTAGCCATCATAGCTAGCTAGCTAATGCTTCAATGTTAGTCTGCAGATTAGCTATATTATAAATGTTAGGTTCACCGTGATCCCGAATGAGGTAACTTAGCTAACATTAGTCCTTAGAGACAAGTGGAAAAATATATGAACTGTTTTATATCGTACCCCTTTTGGAGGTGTGACATTTGGAGGTTGTTGACATTTTTGAAATGGAGATCAGTTCTTCTTAGGATGGCGGAGTACACTATATAGGGTATGTGGACTTTAATTAACATTACCCTGTCTCTTCTGTTAACCACTCAGTCATTCTCCTTGCTTGCATACACTCAAATACACACACACACACACACACACTGTTCTTACACATACTCGTATACAGACATGTTTTAATGTTATTTGGAGCAGGTGTCTTTCACTACTTGTCTTTAAGTACTAATTCTGAATCAGCACTATAGTAGCAAAATACATAGGCTATATTAAAACAAAAAGGCTCAGATTCAAGATTCAAGATTCAAGATTTTTATTTGTCACATACACACACGGGGTGTGCAGTGAAAGGAAAAGTGGCAATGCTCAACGAAAAAGTACAAAGGGCAACAGTACACAGTATTTACAGTAAAAGACAATAGAATTGAATGAATTATTACAATAATTACAATAATTACAGCAACACAATAATATATATATAATTATTACAATAAGAGCTCTTATATAAAAAAACAACACAATATATATACAGTAGAGCACTTGGAAATGGAGGGGAAACCTACTATAAATTATGTGTAGTCATTAAGTGTGTGTGTGTGTGTGGGTGTGCATAAGAGGGGCAGTGTGTGTGTCTTGGTGGGGGCCCTGGTGAGGTCAGAGTTCACAGTCCTGATGGCCTGAGGGAAGAAACTCCGTCTCAGTCTCTCTGTTTTGGCAGCGTGACTACGGAGGCGCTTGCCTGACCGCAGCAGCTGAAACAGTCCGTTGTTGGGGTGGTGAGGATCCTTCATGATCCTGCAGACTCTGGTTCTGCACCTCCTGGTGTATAAGTCCTGCAGGGTGGGGAGTGTAGTTCCAGTAGTGCGTTCAGCCGAATGCACTACTCTCTGCAGAGCCTTCCTGAGCAGAGCTGTTGCCAAACCAGGCAGTGATGCTTCCGGTCAGGATGCTCTCTACAGCTCCAGAGTAGAAGGACTGAAGGATCCTCCGGGAGACTTTAAATTTCCTCAGCTGCCTGAGGTGGTAAAGGCGCTGCCTCGCCTTTCTCACCAGAGTGTCAGTGTGTGCTGTCCATGTGAGATCTTCGGTGATGTGGACTCCCAGGTATTTATACCTGCTCACCCTCTCCACAGTGGTCCCATTAATCCCCAATGGTGAGTACGTCCTCTGTTGTTGTGTCCTCCTAAAGTCCACAATCAGCTCCTTAGTTTTGGTGACATTCAGGAGGAGGCTGTTGTCTTGGCACCAGAGTGACAGATCAGCAACTTCCTCCAGGTAGGCCTTCTCATCGTTGTTGGAGATCAGGCCCACCACCACTGTGTCATCCGCAAACTTAATGATGGAGTTGGAGCTGGACCTGGCCACACAGTCGTGTGTACAGGGAGTACAGTAGGGGGCTGAGGACGCAACCCTGGGGGGATCCTGTGTTCAGGGTGAGGGGGTTGGAGGTGTGTCTGCCCACCCTGACCACCTGGGGCCTGGCGGTCAGGAAGTCCAGGATCCAGGCACACAGGGGGGTGTTCAGTCCCAGCTCAATCAACTTGCCAGCCAGTCTGGTGGGGACTATGGTGTTGAAAGCTGAACTATAATCAATGAACAGCAGTCTCACGTAGCCCCCCTTCCGGCTGTCCAGATGAGAGAGTGTGGTGTGCAGTACCTGGGAGACAGCATCATCCGTGGATCTGTTTGGACGATAAGCAAACTGCAGCGGGTCCATGGAGCAAGGGAGGAAGGCGCAGATGTATTCCTTAATCAGCCTCTCGAAGCAATTCATGACCACCGAGGTGAGGGCCACCGGTCGGTAGTCATTCAGGCATGCTGGAGAAGCATTTTTGGGCACAGGGACAATAGTGGATCTCTTGAAGCAGGCGGGGACCACAGACTCAGCCAGGGAGATGTTGAATATAGTGGTGAACACTGGAGCTAGCTGGTTAGCACAGGTCTTCAGTACTCGCCCAGATATGCCATCTGGACCAGCAGCTTTCCTGGTGTTCACCCTCGTTAGAGCCCTCCTCACACTGTGCTCGGTCACCGAGAGCGTGTGCACGTCCCCAGCGGTAGAACTCACTTCGGCTATGCTAGCAGTGTTGTTGTTAGCCGGCGAGCTAGCGCTGTTGTTGCTAGCCTCAAACCGTGCATAAAATGAGTTCAGGTCGTCCGCTAGGGATGCGTCGGCACTCACCATTGCGGGGGGTCTGCCCTGGTAGTCTGTTATAGTCCGTAGCCCCTGCCATAGGCGTCTGGTGTCGCGCTGCTCCATCTGCGACTCTCACTCTGTCAGCTAATTACTTCTTTGATTTCCATGTTTTCTAATAAACTATTTCACTAAACAATTTGTTCTCTACCAATTTGTTTGACTGCTTGACCTCAGAGACAACATTTGGTGTGAAGTAGCTTCAATATAGCAAGCTACTTTTGCCATATAGCTTGTAGCTTAGCTTATGAGGGATAGCTTTCATGTTTTTTGTAGAGCAACTGGTAGCTTAGCTTGCTACATTTTCCAAGTAACTTGTCCAACACTGCCATTAAATCAATGTTTCACTTACATCCCGTGCTGAAATGTACAGAACAAACCTACAGCCGTGACCAAAAGTTTTGAGAATGACACAAGTATTGGTTTTCACAAAGTTTGCTGCTTCAGTGTTTTTAGATCTTTTTGTCAGATGTTACTATGGTATACTGAAGTATAATTACAAGCATTTCACAAGTGTCAAAGGCTTTTATTGACAATTACATTAAGTTTATGCAAAGAGTCAATATTTGCAGTGTTGACCTTCTTTTTCAAGACCTCTGCAATTCGCCCTGGCATGCTGTCAATTCACTTCTGGGCCATATCCGGACTGATGGCAGCCCATTCTTGCATAATCAATGCTTGGAGTTTGTCAGAATTTGTGGGCTTTTGTTTGTCCACCCGCCACTTGAGGATTGACCACAAGTTCTCAATGGGATTAAGGTCTGGGGAGTTTCTTGGCCATGGACCCAAAATTTTGATGTTTTGTTCCCCGAGCCACTTAGTTATCACTTTTGCCTTATGGCAAGGTGCTCCATCATGCTGGAAAAGGCATTGTTCGTCACCAAACTGTTCTCGGATGGTTGGGAGAAGTTGCTCTCGGAGGATGTTTTGGTACCATTCTTTATTCATGGCTGTGTTCTTAGGCAAAATTGTGAGTGAGCCCACTCCCTTGGCTGAGAAGCAACCCCACACATGAATGGTCTCAAGATGCTTTACTGTTGGCATGACACAGGACTGATGGTAGCACTCACCTTTTCTTCTCCGGACAAGCTTTTTTCTGGATGCCCCAAATAATCAGAGAAAATGACTTTACCCCAGTCCTCAGCAGTCCAATCCCTGTACCTTTTGCAGAATATCAGTCTGTCCCTGATGTTTTTCCTGGAGAGAAGTGGCTTCTATGCTGCCCTTCTTGACACCAGGCCATCCTCCAAATGTCTTCGCCTCACTGCACTCACACCTGCCTGCTGCCATTCCTGAGCAAGCTCTGCACTGGTGGTGCCCCGATCCCGCAGCTGAATCAACTTTAGGAGACGGTCCTGGCGCTTGCTGGACTTTCTTGGGCGCCCTGAAGCCTTCTTCACAACAATTGAACCTCTCTCCTTGAAGTTCTTGATGATCCGATAAATGGTTGATATAGGTGGAATCTTACTAGCAGCAATATCCTTGCCTGTGAAGCCTTTTGTGCAAAGCAATGATGACTGCATGTGTTTCCTTGCAGGTAACCATGGTTAACAGAGGAAGAACAATTATTTCAAGCACCACCCTCCTTTGAAATCTTCCAGTCTGTTATTCTAACTCAATCAGCATGACAGAGTGATCTCCAGCCTTGTCCTCATCAACACTCTCACCTGTGTTAACGAGAGAATCACTGACATGATGTCAGCTATTCCTTATGTGGCAGGGCTGAAATGCAGTGTAAATTGTTTTTTTGGGATTAAGTTCATTTTCATGGCAAAGAGGGACTTTGCAATTAATTGCAATTCATCTGATCACTCTTCATAACATTCTGGAGTATATGCAAATTGGCATCATAAAAACTGATGCAGCAGACTTTGTGAAAATTAATATTTGTGTCATTCTCAAAACTTTTGGCCATGGGTGTACGTATAAATTAAAGCAGCACACTAAGGATGTTCCTGCAACATAATTTCCTTTAGCACATAGTTTCTGATGGGCAAGAAACCCTATGATAAAATACTGGACCTGAAAGGTGTGTGTTCCATCTATACTAAGTCAGTATGCACAGAATGGTACATTAAAACAAATTAGTTTATGAATGAAATTAAGTTATAAGGGATTTTCTACACACAGTTTTCTGCTTCTGAGAACACACGTTTCTGTTCTGAATGGCAATTGGCTACTAATGTCTGGGTCTTTTGATAATTCATACTCAAGGTTTTTGTCTAATAACGTGTTCAACCAGAATTGTCATAAACTAGGTGGCATCTGTGTGGCTGTGAACCCACTCATGATGGGCACATTCATGTGTGGCAAATTATCCAAATTCAGCTTGTTTTTACAGGACAGCCATGTCTGTTTTTAATTTAGTTTAATTTTCCATAATTACTGAATATTACAAAATACCATCACCATACTGATTAAATTGAATCAGTATGGTTACTGCCGGTCCTCCCGCGTGGTCCAGTGGTTACAATGTTCAACGCTGACCACGGTGACCGTGGTTCGATTTCCCATCACGCCAGAGTTGGCTCTGGCCGGGAGTGTCACCAGGGGCAGCGATTGGCTGTAAGTGACTGATTAGCTTAAAGAGAAAGCTGACACATATAGGCTACGGATGTAATGATATGAAAATTCTGGACCGATACTGATAATTCAAATTACACAATCCGCCGATACCGATAATTTTTTATTTATTGTCCTATTTGTGCCCTGGCAAAAAAAGATATAATTTTTTCCTTCATACTTTTGAATGAGCACAAATTCAATCATACAATGTATGGAACAGCTTTTATTGTAACATTCTTTCACATACTCGTTGTACTGTGCTACATGTCTTACTTGTAAATGGCTGATCAGATTTGATATTCAAAGCCTTGCTTCAGTTGCCTCCTCTTGAAATCTCACTGGAGCATTTGTTATAAATAGCAAAAAAGTTGTCTTTCTCGGACACCTTGTAATGCACACATACAGCTGACATTTTCTTTGCCTGACAGTGTCAACAAAAATAGCACGTCTTAAAGCAACAAGAACTGCATGCATTTGAGCTGGCTGATAACCAAATTTTACACTGTTGTCGTAATTTCAATTATCAACCACTGAAAATGTACAAATGTCAGTTATTTCAGTTAGGCTATAACATTGTTGCATGGAGGAGAATAGGACCAGAAAAGGAAACGTGTTTCCGAAAGTACTGTAACAAAGCGGTCCCTGTGGCAGACAGGAATACATCTAATCTATTCCATCATTTGAGAAGTTGTCATGAAAAGGAATATGACAAATGTATGCTGAAAAAAGAGGCAGAGGCAAGTAAAAAATCATTCAGAAGTGATAAGGCAGCCATATATATACATAAATATTGTTCTATTTATTTACGCGAAGTGCAAACTTTATACTTGAAATTATGCTTGAAAACCTACCGCACATACAAGCATTGAATGTTAAATAAAGTTGTGTTTGAATATATATATATATTTACTGTTCCGCATACAAATTATTGTTTAAATATTGTTATCGAAGTATTTGGTCAACATATCATGCTAATTATTTTTGGCCAGCTCTAGCGTGCATCTTGTGCAAGACTGTGTGGAGTGCCAGAGTGCTCGTGATAGTTTGTCAATCACAGCATCGTGTAAATTAGGCATGGTTTCAGTCAGTTTAGTCTGTAAATAAAAGATACTGCCGTTCCATTCAAGTTTGAACATTTATACCAGATTGATGCAACACAAATTGCATGGATTGGTGGATAATTATCGGCCACTGCCATCGGTAAATTTGATATTATCGGCCGATAAGCCGATATCAGGCAACAAGGCAGCACAGCTATTTACTACATTTTTAGCTCCAATAGTTTTTTTTCTCCCAATTCTGAATGCATGGTGGTATTTGTAGGGTCCAATCCCATCGGTATGAACACGTCCAAGCATGTCTGAAGCTGAAACTGGTTGCTGCCGGTCACCTCTTCTTTTCACCATGCAGTATGTATGTCTAGCACAGGCAGAGTGCAGACTTGTTTGATTAGAAACCTGCCAACCCACCTTCCCTGGGTGATGCTACGGCCAACTGTACGCTGCACTGTGAGCTTGCCAGCTACAGACATTACACCTTGCTACTCATTACACCTTTCTGCTGAATGATGAATAAACTTATAACATTATCTTGTTTATCATCGCACATTATGCTGCATGATGTCTACCTCTGTGTAAAATGATCAACATTAGTAGTGACCTGTCGGACGCAAAAAAAAAAGTTAATAATACAATGTACCTAGTAACTAGCTGGCAGTCATTCAAAATAAGAAGATGCAAGTTTCAAGTTTCAAGTTTTTATTGATCACGTACACATGCGTACATGGCAGTGAGATTTGTTGTTCCCATATGGATCTATCTTCACAACACAACACAACAGTACACAATAAGAATAACAGTAATAAATTGTAAAAAAAAATAGTAAAATAGTAAAATATAATATAATAAAAATAATATAATATATAATATAATAATATAATATATATAATATAATAAGTAAGATAGATAGAACTAATTTACAATATTACACATCACTGGATGGCAGTATAAAGTGATGAGTGCTCCCATATGGAGCTCTCTCCACAACACAGTAACACAATAACAATAATAATAATAATAAATAGATGTATAATAATAAGTAAGTAAAGTACAATATTGCACATCACTGGATGGCAGTATAAAGTGATGGCAACAAAGATAGGCAATCTAAATCACAATTTAGCTAGGCCCAATCTCATATAGCTAGTCACTGTTTTCTTATTTCTTCTTGTATTATTGCTGGCCAACAATAAATATTGGGTTATAATTGCAGAAAAATATCTATGACCACACAATACTATACAGATAGTGTGTATTTGGAATGGTTAAGCTAATGATGGGGATTTACACGGTTTGTCTTGGCTTGTATTGCATGACTGATTTTGTATGGAATGCTGGTAGTCGGCTAGGCTTTAGCTAGCATTAGTACTATATACAGATCACATGGCCACTTTAGTGTAGTGAAAGCCAGATAAGTATAAAAGTAGCCTTATTTGGGCTGCCCTCATGAATAGGCTGGGGAGGACATGGGACACCACAAATCATACCTAGGCTAGAGGCATACTTATGCTCTTAGGAGGAAACGAGTACAGAACCAGTTGCCTCAGTCCACTCAAAGAGAAGGAAACTACTGCTGCAACTCACTGGGTACACTCACATCATTTAGTATATGTTTGGACAAATTAGGTGGAAAAAATGTTTGGCTGTCTTTGGATAATGACAGTAAAAAGTTAAATAAATGGCAATTAAAAGTAGTAATGGAAGTGTGAGTTCAGATGTATTCACACTAGGGGTGTGACGGTATATTGGCATGATGATTAAAATGATATTAAGATATGAAATAGTACTATCATACACTTAACATAATACCGTGATAGTCAATTTTCATGCGGGGAACAAATATTTAATCCGTTACTCTACTAAAATATCTAAATAACCCATATTAAATAATATAATACTGGTCTGCTAATCCCACCACCTGCTTAGCTGTTCTTGCAATTGCGCACCTGCAGACATCTCCCTCGCATTCCCCAACCCTGGTAGGTACCTGTTATTAGTTACTGTTATTACTACAATTCTCAGTTTGCAGTCCCTTATAAAACTTGCGATGTCCGATGCTGATTCTAATGCAGAGGCAGTCTGTAATTACATAAATGCCCAGATGGCCCATTTCCCGGGGAAAGGAAAGCAAAAGGTGATTTTCTAACAGGAAAAGTCTTACTGTTTTCGTTTACTAACAAATGGCGAAAGAGTTGAACAAGACTGGTTAATGTTCTCTCGTAAAACAAACAAACTTTTTGGTGGAGCCAAACAACACGATGGCTGCTTAGTTGTAGGATATAGCAACTAGCAATGTCTGTTAAATCTATTAAAACTTACGTGAGCATCATCCTTCACGTTATGCCACTTTTTTTCCACATTATGGAAAAAGTTAGTAGCTAAATATAGTACTAGATCTATAGTATAGATCTGTAAGTGGATAATGCAACAAAGCAAAATGTTGCTTATTCGCAAAGTGAATTATTTAAATTGATTTAAACATACAATTACACTATTCATTTACTATTACTATATTCAGTTGAATTTGTTGTATTATTTTCAATTAAAATGTTATATAAATCATGCAATAAACAGATTGAGTTGTAATCTTTGTGTTTACTATGTTTTTTTAGCTTGAAAACTGATACCGTGATATACCGAAAACGATTATCATACCGTGAAACTTTCATACTGTCACAGCCCTAATACACATTAATTTAATTCATGCACTAGTTTTGAAATAAAAAAGTGTATATATATTTGAAATCATGGGAAAACTCATAAGATAAAATTATTATTGTTATAATCTTATGGTTTTTCCATAATTTTAAATATAATAATATAATAAAAATAATATACAACAGTGTCAAGAGTGAATTCATCCGAATGTCACATCTAAAAGAAAGTGAGTCTTTTAATTAAAAAATATTTGGAAAATAAATAATGTAAATAATGTTCAAATTGAGTAAATTGCTGACAGGGTAACTAAGTAAGTAATGGATGGTTTTATTTTTGCAAATTAACTTACATTACATTACATTACAGGCATTTAGCAGACGCTCTTATCCAGAGGGACTTACAGTTTTACATTTCTTTACAATCCATTTATACAGCTGGATATTAACTGAAGCAATTCAGGTTAAGTACCTTGCTCAAGGGTACAACGGCAGTGTCCCACCCAGGGATTGAACCTGCAACCTTAACGTTACAAGCCCAGTTCCCTAACCATTATACCACACTGCCTGCCAAATAATGGCAATCTCAATTCAGTCTACAACTGAAAAATATCAATAAATGCTACTGCTACTTGAAACACAGCTTAACCTTTGTCTAACGTAAATATTTAAGTGAATACAAGAAGGATAGCTGAAAAACTGTTAAAGTTTTTATTTTTTATGTCAGCTTATCAATGAGTGCCCCATGAGGGAATACCACTGCCAAGATGCAGTTGTGGTCTCCCCTGTCTCTGCCCCTCCACCTCTGGGTGGTGCCTTCAAGTCCTATAAACACAGTAAAAGTTACATCTATTGCATTTATTGAGACAATACTGATTCTCTTGTGGCTCTATAGCTGTAAATCAGATCATCCCTATACATTTGATATATTGTACATACATTTTATACTACATTTTGGACCACATAAGAACACACATGTGAAGTGTTAACAGGAAAATGGATGATTCAGTAACATAATCAACTCACAAATCAATCCCAAATAAACATTTATCAAAGGAGCAAAATTGATTGCACTCGTAAAATAATATTTCTAATTTATTATGTACTATTATAATTAAGGTATGAGCACAGACATGGACAGTACCATATATATATTTTTTAATTTTCCCATGTATTTTTTGCCTATTGCCATTCCATGTTCCCGACCAAGTCTACCTCATTCAAGAATACCCTGTCAATCAATGTAGTTATACTGTATATACATATCAGTTGGATGACAATAATATATCTCCTTCCCAGTATTTCCTTCCTAGTGTTACAGGTATGGTATGCAGCTGCCTGCAATGATGTATATTGCTGTGTTACTGCACTGATCTCTTGCACAAACTATGATTGTTCATATTAATGATTATATTAATGTATTATGTATGTATTGTATTAGTCGCTCTGGATAAGAGCATGTGCTAAATGCTTCAAATGTAAAATGTAAATGTATATAAATTATATGTAGTTGATATAGTATATATATATGGGGGGGTTGGGTGCCGGATTTTAATCCTGCTGGTGTTTAAGCTTTGATTGTATATCATGTCTTTGAGCCTGCATGCACAGATAAGCCATGAGATGTAAAGATATGGTTTTGAAGGGCATGGAAGGTGGACCTGGAGGGAAAGGGGAGGGGTCGGTGCTCATTGCTCACATCATCTCTCTCTCTCCCTCATTTAGTTCAGGGGAACAAATCTTCCCCCCAGAAGCCTCGGAGCGAACGATCTTCCAAGTGCTTTTATGTTGCCTCCGAGCACAGGATGCCTCTCAGACTCCACCCATTGCCCAGGATACTTTGCTGCAGCCTGAGGACAATGGGACAGTTGCCAAGGTAACACCTCCATTCTCCACCCATTGTTGTGCTCCGATTGGCTCAGAAACCCCCCCTTGTAATATGCTTGGCCCAATGAGAAGGGTGTGCACTTCAAGCTCAACAGCACCTGGTTCCGTCTCAGACCACTGTGACTTTTTACTGAGAACATTCTTCTGTTTTGTTAGTTTTTTTAATTTACTTCAATTTAGCAGGCTGAAAATTGAGTCTGACAGAAACTAGACACTTCAGATGCTAAAAGTAGAGTCGTAATGTATACACACCAGTATCACACTGAATGGTGCAAAAATACAACCAGGAAGTGGCTACGGTGTTCAAGCAGCTAGGCTCCGCGATTTAATTTCTACCAGCCTCCTTTTCTGCAGGCAGAGCACAGTCTCAATCTTTCTGGTTTAAACCAATATAGTCCAGTTTAGCCCAGACACTTGTGCTGCTCTATGTAGCTCACGGGTTTATGCTCAAAGACAAGTATGAACAGAGCACAGAGGTAAAGCATTGCCTTGCTTTCACCTCAAGCTAGTTTAATACTTCTGCCAGTAAGTGAGGGTTTTCCAGATGAAGGCCTAAAAATGACATTATACACATTGTATGGTCATAATGTGACTTCATCATGAAAAGAGCTTTAAGAAATATCAGCTCCTTGCTAACACATTTCAAATTTGAATGTAAAGTAAATGACTAACCTTAATATTTTAGAGAAAGAAACATTTACAGAACCAGTCATTTATTAGTAGCTGTAGCTGAGTACTCCCATGGATTTAAATTCAGCTGATTTGTTTTGTAAATAATGTTTTTGTGTCAATAAATCTATGGTATTTTTTTTTTTTGCAATCAAATCCACCAATACACATTAAAGAAAATATTTTAAGACTATTGCCACCTGGGACGTACAGCATCCTACTGAATGGACATGGCATTGGTATTCTTGAATAGCAGGATTAACAGACAGACCTATAGGTGGGAAAAATAATAGCTTTCTTATCCAGGAGGTCTGCTTCCTAGAAAATGTTATAGAATTACAAATGCATACAACTAAGGTAGCCTTGTTGCAGAGTTTGGTTGTGTGCCTTTAGGAGGGGAGCAAATTCAATATGTAGACAAATGTTCATTGGTCTATTCAAATGACCTGTGTTACATTTACATTTACATTGACATTTTAAGCATTTAATAGACGCTCTTATCCAGAGCGACTTACAAGATGTGCATTAATACATGGTAGGAACAATCATAGTTAGCGCAGAAGATCAGTGCAGTAATATAGCGATAGACATCATTGCAGGCAGCTGCATACCATACCTGTTACACTGGGAAGGAAAAGGTTAGTCATTTACATTTTTAATTTTTAAAAATTTAAAATTTAAATTGTATTAAATGAGAAGGCAGGGATACATATACAAGAAGTGTCGGCAGTAGTGATGTGAATTGGCTAGATGTATAGAATTCAGTGGTAGTCGAGTCTAAAAAGGTGGGTTTTGAGTCTCTTGCGGAAGATCGCAAGTTATTCCGCGGTCCTGACCGGTTGCGGAAGGTCGTTCCACCACCGAGGGGTCAGGACAGAGAAGAGACGAGATCGCAAGGAGCGGCTGCCGGGTGCCCGGAGAGATGGGACAGTCAGTTTGCCAGAGGAGGCTGAGTGGAGGGGTCTGGCTGGGGTGTAAGGTGTGATGAGTGTCTGGAGGTAAGGGGGGGTAGTTCCTCTAGCCGCCTGAAAGGCAAGCACCAGTGATTTTAATCTGATGAGTGCTGTGATGGGGAGCCAGTGCAGAGAGGAGAGTAGAGGGGTGACATGGGTGAACTTGGGTAGATTGAACACCAGACGTGCGGCAGCGTTCTAGACTTGTTGCCATGGCTTGATGGCACAGGCCGGTAAACTGGTGTGGCCTCGTGGGTGAAGCGTCAATCATTGGGCAGCCCTTCATATATGCCATTTAGCAGGCGCTTTCATCCAAAGCGATTTACAGTAGTGAATGCATACATTTTTTTCAGTATATGTGGTCCCAGTGAGAATTGAACCCACAACCTAAGTGTTGCCAATGCCATGCTCTACCAACTGAGCCACAGAGAACACCATTACATCATGGTTTGGGAGGGGGGAAAACCCCAATTTGTGTAACCTTTTAGGCTGGGCTCTTGCAGTCTAAATCATAAATTGACCACATTTTCCACATTTGTGTTAGTTTCATCCACTATTGTACAAATATGATATGAAACTCAGGATTTTGATGGGGGCTGTGTTGCAGATGAATTAATTAATAGTGTCTCTGATCCACAAGGTAGCTGGTATAAAGGTGCATCCCCTTGTAAAAAGGTGTTTTTATTTACCCACAATACAATGCAAAGGCTTGTGAAGTAAAGGGCAAATTAGGCTGCTTTGTGCTGACTGATGCTCACACCAGGTTGGGCTGTGCTGCAGTGCCACCCAGGGTTTGACTCAGTGCTGTGTGAACGCAAGCAGGTGACCAGTCGTTTTCCCCCTTCCATAGATTCCGGGAATGTGCCTGCTGCACGAGGTGATGCCCCAGGACCAGGGCAAAATCTGTGTGGTGATCGATCTGGATGAGACATTGGTGCACAGCTCCTTCAAGGTACCCCCCTCATTGTGTCAATTTTACTCAATAGTTTATTTCAGGTTTTTCATGCATAACAAAAACAAAACTGCAAGGAGTGTCAAGGCCGTGTTACAGTGTTACTATGTTTCAGTAAATGTCCATCTGTACAAATAGATTGTATGTAAATAAATTTCAACTGTGTAAATCGCTCTGGATAAGTGCCTAAAATGTAATGTTTGACTTAATCCCAGTCAGTTTTTTCTGTATTATACTTTGGAAAAGATTATGTCAAAATCAGTATCAACCTATCAGCCTATGATTTTGAAGTAATGTGAGAAGACTCATGATAGTCCTTGCTATCTGTCTGTGTTTTGCAGCCAATCAGTAATGCAGACTTCATCGTTCCTGTGGAAATTGAGGGCATGACACACCAGGTAAGATGTGTTTCATGAGGACCAACAGCATTCAACTCAACCCTTCTGAGTAAAGATATTGGTGTAAATGTATTGGTGGTAAAAAATCAAATGTGATAAACGACTTCAGTTACAAGAGGACAGATCAATGTTTGACTTTGTGTCTTGGCTTTGATGAGCCACTGCCCCAGCTCAAAAGCCTGGAAGGGTTTGGTTTGAATTCTAATTGAAATCTAAATGCTCAGCTGAGCTGTGTGATCGACATGCAGTCGGTCACACAGCACTGGCCTGAAAGGACTAATATGCATTGATGTCTTCAAGTCTTGATTATTTCAATTTTTTATATAATCTCATCTCTCTCTCTTAAGTTTCAACCAGATGAACTGCAATTTGTCAAGAAATAAATAAAATCAGTTTTCACTCTTGCAGCTGCTTTGAGAAGGTGAACATACATGTCCCACAGAAGGCAAGCAGTTCAGTTTGCAGTCAGCACTCTGGTCTTTATTAGCTTGAGCTACGACAGACACGGCCACTCAACAGTGGCTTGAGGCTGGTCTAGAGTTATAGGTGTGCTGTCTGTAACAGCCAGCACACTGAGGGTTTGTCTGTCTTACTGTCTTCTATCATTTCATTTCCCCAGCTGGAGATTGTAACAGGTACATTTTGCCTTGTCTTCAAAGGATTCAAATGGAGAAATTAATATTCAGTGTGGGGTTTCCCTCATTCAGTGCTGTAACTGTGTAGTACAAGGCAAGTGATCCTGCAGCAAAACAAATTGTGTTTTAAAGTAACCCTGCTGTGCAGCCTGGACCTTCATTGCCCCTTTTCTTCACACTCCTCCTCTGGCCTCCGCCTGGTTCAAGTAATCCAGGATAGGCTGATTTCCACCAACTTGGCCTATTCTCGATTACTTGTTTCAGGAGGCGGCTCTCGGCAGCCAAGATCAACACTGCAATGACAGGCTGTCGGACAGTCCAAACACATTAGTTCAGTTTCGGAATTGAACACAGAAATGTTTCTGTTGCCAAAGCACCAGTCATATTCACACTAAACATTACAGTACTGATTTAAAAGTACAGGTCATAAATTTACCAGCTTACCAGTTTAATAATAAAAAAGATACCATTATATCGCTTCCAACATTGATATATATGTGTGTGTGTGTGTGTATAAAATATATAATGTAATATGTGTATACCAGCATAAAACACAAGCAAAGGAGTGAAATAATTACATCGATATAGGATATGTAATTAAAATGTCCTTTGATCAGCACCTGGCCTAAATAAAAGATTGAAAAGGGAACTGGGTTGGATGTGTTTTCCTGGTAACCACACACTTGAACAATGCTATTGGGTCATTTTCATTACTTTGGACAAGCTTTTTCTGTTATGGGTGCCCAGGTCATACTAGAAAGGGGGCATCTTGAGGCTCGCACAGAAACCTGTCTTGCACTTCAGGTGTACGTTCTGAAGAGACCGCATGTGGATGAGTTCCTGCAGCAGATGGGGGAGATGTTTGAGTGTATCCTTTTTACTGCCAGTCTTGCCAAGGTAATGCCTCAATTTGTACTGCCAGTCGTGATATCAATGTCTCAATTACTGCTGAATTACTATGCCAGTTAAGGGGGGTGGCAGGGCCTGGCTACAAGAGCAACAGTATGTACAATACAGTACAGTATTTGGACTTTGCTTAATTGTGCACTGATGATCATCATTTGGGCTGAATTGTGAAATTTCTACACTTTTCATCTTCCCTGTCATCTTAATAAAATATTTTGGCAGTATAGATCATTTCTTCATTGATCCCAGTCTCAATTGTTCAAAATGGTTCTGAGCATTCCAAAAACTGTTGCGTTATATACCCTCTTTTTTCACCCCTTTGTAATTGCCATTTAGCTCATAGAGAAATCCCCCCACAAGCCAACCTGTTCCATTTCCCTTAGGCATGTTCCCACTGCTCCTTAACCTTCTCGGGAATATTACGCTAAGTCTCTCTTATGTATTTGTCAGTTGAAAGTGAAACCTGTCCTGCTGCTGTAGTCTACCCAGCCCCCTGCTCTTCTTCCTCACCAGCCCTCCGAGTAATCCCAAACCTCCCTCCCCACCTTGCTCCCATTTTCCCTCTTGGTCAAACATCATGCTGACCCCATGATGGACCTGCTGGATTGTTGTGGTGTGTTCCGGGCGCAGCTTTTCCGGGAGTCCTGTGTGTTCCACCAGGGCTGCTACGTTAAGGATCTGAGCCGCCAGCTCCACAGAACACTCATCCTCGACAACTCCCCCGCCTCCTACATCTTCCACCCCGAAAACGCTGTGAGTATGCTCTTCCCTTCATTCTCTTCTCACTCACCTCATGCTTTCACTGTGAACCCTGTCCCTTCTCCTCTCTCGCTCACTGTCTGCTTCTGTCCCTCCTCTCTCACTCTGTGTAAGCCCCTCCCCCTATTGCTCACTTTCAGTCCCTCTTCCTCTATCCTTCACTTTCTTTCAGCCCGTAGCTCTCCTTCTTCACTCGCTATCAGCCCCACCCCTTCTTCTCACACTTTCACTGAATCCTGTGCTCTCACTGTTACAATATAGCAGTATAAAAAATTGGGCCATTGTTGAAAAATGGTACAAATGATAAAGATTCAGTAATCCTTCACATACCGGACCCTTCACATATCTGCCCCACAATTATCTGTCTCTGTAAATTTGGAGCATTATTAATGTCCATGTCATTAACTTGGTGCAAACAAAGGTAAATGTTGCAACCAAAAAACTGCTGTCAATTGAAAAGAAGAAAGGAAAAATAATTATATACTTTGCTCAGAAAAATGGAGTGGGAAAGGATAGCCAATGTCTTTACTAGGTCAACCTCCAGGGGGCAGTATGTATTCAACCTCTCCCCTTGTTTCGTGTCTATAAGACACAGAGGGGGGTTCATGGTCACTTTTTAAAAACATAAATAATGTCTAACCAAAAGTGCCAGTATACTCCTAGGGTTGTCAGGGTTCCTTGTGTGTGTGTGTGTTTATATTTGTGTGTGTTTGAGAAGGAGAGAGATATACACCAATCAGCCACAACATTAAAACCACTGACAGGTGAAGTGCATAACATTGATCATCTCGTTACAATGGCACCTGTCAAGGGGTGGGATATATTAGGCAGCAAGTGAACAGTCAGTCCTTGAAGTTGATGTGTTGGAAGCAGGAAAAATGGGCAAGCGTAAGGATCTGAGCGACCTTGACAACTTAGGGTCAAATTGTGATGGCTAGACGACTGGGTCAGAGCATCTCCAAAACGGCAGGTAATAACATATGCCATTTAGCAGACACTTTTATCCAAAGCAACTTAGTAGTGAATGCATACATTTTTCAGTATATGTGGCCCCAATGGGAATCGAACCCACAACCTAAGCGTTGCCAATGCCATGCTCTACCTACTGAGCCACAGAATCATTGTGGGGTATTCCCGGTATGCAGTGGTTAGTACCTACCAAAAGTGGTCCAAGGAAGGACAACCGGTGAACCAGCGACAGGGTCATGGGCGCCCAAGGCTCATTCATGCGCATGGGGAGTGAAGGCTAGCCCGGCTGGTCCAATCCCACAGAAGAGTTACTGTAGCACAAATTGCTGAAAAAGTTAATGCTGGCTATGATAGAAAGGTGTCAAAACACAGTGCATTGCAGCTTGCTGCCTACATTTTACATTTTACATTTAAAGCATTTAGCAGACGCTCTTATCCAGAGCGACTTACAAGATGTGCATTAATACATGGTAGGAACAATCATAGTTAGCGCACGAGATCAGTGCAGTAGTACAGCAATAGACATCATTGCAGGCATCTGCGTAGCATATCTAACACCAGGAAGGAAAAGGTAAGTGTAATTTTTTTATTTTTTTTATTATTATTTGTTTTGGAGTATAGTGTTGAACAATAAACAGTGGTGAAGACAATTTAGCTAGATGGACAGAGTTCAGTGGTAGTGGAGTCTGAAGAGGTGGGTTTTGAGTCTCTTGTGGAAGATCGCAAGTGATTCCGCGGCGCTTACCCATTGCGGAAGGTCGTTCCACCAGCGAGGGATCAGGACAGAGAAGAGGCGAGACCGCGAGGAGCGGCTGCCAGGCCAGAGCCCTTCGCTGGGAGGAAGAGCAGCTCTGTCTTCCCCAGGTTCAGCTTCAGGTGGTGGGTGGACATCCATACGGAGATGTCAGACAGGCATGCAGAGATCCGTGCCGGGACCTGGGTATCAGATGGAGAGAAGGAGAGAAAGGGTTGAGTGTCATCAGCATAACAGTGATAGGAAAACCCATGAGCAGAAATAACAGAGCCAAGTGACTTGGTGTACAGAGAAAATAGGACGGGGCCTAGCACCGAGCTCTGCGGGACTCCGGTAGAGAGGGTGTGGGGAGAGGAGAGGGATCCTCTCCAGGCCACCTGGTAGGACCAGTCAGCCAGGTAGGACTCAAACCATGTCAACGCAGATCCAGAGATTCCCATCTCGATGAGAGATGAGACCAGGATCCAGTGGTCCACGGTGTCGAATGCTGCCGACAGGTCAAGGAGGAGGAGGACGGAGATAAGGGATTGTGACTTGAAGAGCCTCAGTGACTGCAAGGAGAGCAGTCTTTGTGGAGTGGCCTGCTCTGAACCCAGATTGGTTGGGATCAAGCAGGTCGTTCTGTAAGATGAGCAGACAGTTGGTTATAGACAGCCCGCTCTAACGTTTTGGAAAGGAATGGAAGGAGAGAGACAGGTCAGTAGTTTGAAATAACAGCAGGATTCAGAGAGGGTTTTTTGAGGAGGGGGACAACATGAGCACATTTGAGGGAAGAGGGGACAGAGCCAGAGGAAAGGAAGGAGTTAATGACATTGGAGACAAAGGGGAGGATGTCCATGGCAATGGACTGGAAGAGGGGGAAGGAATGGGATCAAGAGGGCAGGTGGTGGGACGGTGGGAGAGGACAAGTTGAAGGGAGTCAGGGAGGGGCGAGAAGGAGGACAGAGGGGTGAGAGGTTTAGGTAGCGAGATGGGTGAGGGAGAGGTTGGGGGGAAGGAGTTGTGAATGACATCAACCTTCTCGTGAAAGAAGGATGCGAAGTCATCCGCCTTTGAGAGGAGGGGGGTGGGGGAGTAGGAGGGGTGAGGAGAGAGGAAAACGTAGAGTAGAGTTTACGAGGGTTAGAAACTGAAGATTGAATTTTGGAAAGGAAAAATGCTGACTTTTCTCCATTTCCTTTCTGCCGCTCGCAGTTTCAGTCTGTTAGCCCGAATGGAGTCGGTTAGCCGGGGGGCGTGGGGTCGGAGCCGCACAGGTTTAGTGGATAGAGGACAGTGTGAGTCAGGAGGAGGAGAGAGAGGAAAGTAGGGTGGACGATGCCTCCTCAGCAGGTAAGTGAGAGAAGGCATCAGTAGGGGGAAGGGAAGATAGAACAGTAGCCGACAAGGCAGTAGGGGAGAGAGAGTGGAGGTTACATTTACATTTTACATTTTAAGCATTTAGCAGACGCTCTTATCCAGAGCGACTTACAAGATGTGCATCAATACATGGTAGGAACAATCACAGTTAGCGCACGAGATCAGTGCAGGAATACAGCAATAGACATCATTGCAGGCATCTGCGTACCATACCTGTAACACCGGGAAGGAAAAGGTATTTTACATTTTACAAAATGTACAATTCTTTTTTTTTTTTTTTTTTTAAGTAAAGAGTATAGTGTTGAACAAGTAGACAGTGGTGAAGACAATTTAGCTAGATGGACAGAGATCAGGGGTAGTGGAGTCTGAAGAGGTGGGTTTTGAGTCTCTTGCGCGGAAGATTGGAAGTGATTCCGCAGTCCTGACCAATTGCGGGAGGTCGTTCCACCAACGAGGACCAGGACAGAGAAGAGGCGAGACCGCGAGGAGCGGCTGCCAGGCGCCCGGAGGGATGGGGCAGTCAGTCTGCCAGCGGAGGCGGAGCGGAGAGGTCTGGACGGGGTGTAGGGCGTGATGAGTGACTGGAGGTATGGGGAGCAGTACCTCTGGCCGCTTGAAAAGCAAGCACCAGTGACTTGAATCTGATGCGTGCTGCGATGGGGAGCCAGTGCAGAGAGGAGAGTAGAGGGGTGACGTGGGTGAACTTCGGCTGGTTGAACACCAGGCGAGCAGCAGCGTTCTGGACTAGTTGCAGTGGCTTGATGGCACAGGCCGGAAGGCCTGCCAGCAAGGAGTTGCAGTAGTCCAGACGTGAGATCACCAGGGCCTGGACCCAGAGTTGAGTGGCCTCTTGGGTGAGGAACGTCGGATCCTCCGGATGTTGTGAGGGAGAAACGGCAGGTCCGAGTGATCGCTGCAATATGGCTCGAGAAGCACAGCTGGTTGTCCAGGGTTACCCCAAGACTCCTGGCAGACTGGGACGGAGACACTATGGAGCCTTCCACGGTGATTGATGCATCAATCATCGGGGAGCCCCTTCGCTGGGAGGAAGAGCAGCTCTGTCTTCCCCAGGTTCAGCTTCAGGTGGTGGGTGGACATCCATGCGGAGATGTCAGCCAGGCATGCAGAGATCCGTGCCGGGACCTGGGTATCAGATGGAGGGAAGGAGAGAAACAGTTGAGTGTCATCAGCATAACAGTGATAGGAAAAACCATGAGCAGAAATAACAGAACCAAGTGACTTGGTGTACAGAGAAAATAGGACAGGGCCTAGCACCGAGCCCTGCGGGACACCGGTAGAGAGGGTGCGGGGAGAGGAGAGGATCCTCTCCAGGCCACCTGGTAGGACCGGTCAGCCAGGTAGGACTCAAACCATGTCAACACAGATCCAGAGATTCCCATCTCGACGAGAGATGAGAGCAGGATCCGGTGGTCCACGGTGTCGAATGCCGCCGACAGGTCGAGAGAAGGAGGACGGAGCTAAGGGATCGGGACTTAGCGATGTGAAGAGCCTCTGTGACCGCAAGGAGAGCAGTCTCTGTGGAGTGGCCTGCTCTGAACCCAGATTGGTTAGGATCAAGCAGGTCGTTCTGTGAGAGATGAGCAGACAGTTGATTATAGACAGCCCGCTCTAACGTTTTGGAGAGGAATGGGAGGAGAGAGACAGGTCGGTAGTTAGAGATGACAGCAGGATTCAGAGAGGGTTTTTTGAGGAGGGGGACAACCTGAGCGCATTTGAGGGAGGAGGGGACAGAGCCAGAGGACAGAGAGGAGTTAATGACATTAGAGACAAAGGGGAGGATGTCCATAGCAATGGACTGGAAGAGGGGGGAAGGAATGGGATCAAGAGGGCAGGTGGTGGGACGGTGGGAGAGAACAAGTTGAAGGATGTCAGAGTCAGGGAGGGGTGAGAAGGAGGACAGAGGAGTGGGAGGTTTAGGTAGCGGGATGGGAGAGGGAGAGGTTGGGGGGAAGGAGTTGCGAATGACCTCAACCTTCTCGTGAAAGAAGGATGAGAAGTCATCAGCGGTTATAGAGGAGGGGGGTGGGGGAGGAGGAGGGGTGAGGAGAGAGGAAAACGTAGCATAGAGTTTACGTGGGTTGGAAACAGAAGATTGAATTTTAGAAAGGAAAAATGCAGACTTAGCAGAGGAGAGGTTAGCGGAGAAGGAAGCCAGGAGTGTGTGGAAGTCAGACAGAACTGCAGGGGATTTGGATTTTCTCCATTTCCTTTCTGCCGCACGCAGCTTCAGTCGGTTAGCCCGAATGGAATCGGTTAGCCAGGGGGCCGGGGGGTGGAGACGAGCGGGTTTAGCGGATAGAGGACAGAGTAAGTCAAAGGAGGAGGAGAGAGAGGAAAGTAGGGTGGATGATGCTACTTCAGCAGGTAGCTGAGAGAAGGCATCAGTAGGGGGAAGGGAAGATAGGACAGTAGCTGACAGGGCAGCGGGTGAGAGAGTGCGGAGGTTGCGACGGACAAGGACAGTGGGAGCAGGTGAAGATGGTGTAGGGACAGAGGGGAGAGGGAGGGAGAAGGACAGAAAGGAATGGTCAGACACATGTAGAGGCGATACCGTAATGTTGGGTGAGGCACAGTTCCTAGTGAAGATCAGGTCCACTTGGTTACCGGCCTTGTGGGTGGATGGGGATTCAGCCAGGATGAAGTCAAAGGACTGAAGCAGGGGGAGGAATGCAGAGGCCTGAGAGGTCTCCAGTGGCAGGTTGAAGTCACCGAGGAGTAAGACGGGAGTGCCATCCTCAGGGAAAGCGCTGAGTAGGGCATCCATCTCATCTAGGAAACTCCCCAGTGGACCTGGAGGGCGATAAAGAACAATGATGTGCAGTTTACATGGCACAGTGACAGTGACAGCATGAAATTCAGAGGAGGAGGGTGAGAGGTGAGGAAGAGGAACAATACCAAATCTCCACAGGGGGGAGATCAGTATTCCTATCCCTCCACCTCTACCTGAGGGTCGTGGAGTGTGGGAGAAGGTGTAGGCGGCAGAGAGAGCAGCAGGGGTGGCCGTGTTCTGTGGAGTGATCCACGTCTCCGTAAGCGGCAGGAACTGCAGGGAGAGTAGGGAGGCCTGGGCTGAGATGAAATCGGCCTTCTGGACAGCGGACTGGCAGTTCCATAGTCCGCCTGCTACCACCACGTATGGGCCTGTGTAGCCGTAGCCGCAGGTGCCCATGCTGACCCCTGTCCACTGCCAAAAGCGCCTACAATGGGCATGTGAGCGTCAGAACTGGACCATGGAGCAATGGAAGAAGGTGGGATGGTCTGATGAATCACATTTTCTTTTACATCATGTGGATGGCCGGGTGCGTGTGCGTCGTTTACCTGGGGAAGAGATGGCACCAGGATGCACTATGGGAAGAAGGCAAGCCGGCGGAGGCAGTGTGATGTGCTAGGCAATGTTCTGCTGGGAAGCCTTGGGTCCTGACATTCATGTGGATGCTACTTTGGCACGTACCACCTACCTAAACATTGTTGCAGACACCCCTTCATTGTTGAAGACACCCCTTCATGGCAATGGTATTCCCTGATGGCAGTGGCCTCTTTCAGCAGGATAATGCGCCCTGCCACACTGCAAAAATTGTTCAGGAATGGTTTGAGGAACATGACAAAGAGTTAAAGGTGTTGAATTGGCCTCTAAATTCCCCAGATCTCAAAACGATCAAGCATCTGTGGGATGTGCTGGACCAACAAGTCAGATCCATGGAGGCATCACCTCGCAACTTACAGGACACAACGTAGTCTCTCTTCTTCAGGCCAGTTCTTCAGTCTGTGCAGCGTCATCTGGAAATACTGTTGAGTCGGAGTTGGACCAACGCAGAACGGGCTGCGATCTGGACTCTGCTTCATCAAACTGCAACAAATACTCAATACGTTTTCTTTTAATACTTTCAAACTTGCACAGGACTTGCACAAACTTTATTGGAAAACCGGACTATGTCTATCGCAGACTCCCAACACATTACTGTATCCTAGACTGATATTATCACAGACGTTATTGCAGGTCTCTGTAAGGCATTTTAAGAGGCGGCATAAATACCATTCGGTTTTTAAGCGGATGCATTTTTTCCAAATGCTGTTTTCAGAAAGGTGCTTACTTCTTTAGGATCCCCTTAAGTCATATTGAGGAAATGTCATAAGAAGCTAAATCCAGGGGTCTTTCCTCCTGATCAGAAAACAGCATGACCTGACAGCTGTCCATTCCTGTGCCTTTTGAGAAATAATTACATTTCAGTAAATGTAAAGCTTTTTGTTCCTTTAATGGTTGTTCTTTTTCAATAGTTAGGTTTTATATTACATTTTTAAAATGTCTTTTAATGTTCAGCATGTTAAAAGAGAGCTGTGTGATGCTTTGATATGTAGTATGAGGAATCACAGCCATACAGAAAGTCTCTGTACAGGAATCTTCAGTCAGGGAATTATCATCAGCAGTCACCATGGCAATCAAAGGGTTAAAACCACAGTATTACTGCAGCCATTCACCTTTAAGTAGCCTGTAAGCCTGGCTGACTGCAATTCAGTTGAATTAATTAATTTTCATGTTCTTCCTTCCATCAAATATCCCCACCTTTTGAAAATCTAGTAAATCGGACAAATCCTTCATTAAAAGAGGCTTGGCCAAGTGCAGCACAGTGCAGCACACTGTTCATTATGCCTGTTTTACCTTTTTTGTTCATTTTGTTTGGAGACGATAATGTTTTGGGGGTTTTGTTTGTTTGTTTGGTGGGGGGGGGGGGGGTCAACCTCCCTTGTACAACTGTTTTCACTCTGTTATTAAGAGAGAAATAACCATGTGATTCAGGGTTCCAGTCTGAAATTATGATTAAACTTGTTTGGGGAGGTGCACGTTTTTGAGGTCTACAGTGGTGTGTGTGTGCTGCGACAAAAGGGTCTTTGTTGTGGAGATTTCCTAAGACTAGAAATTGTTTAATTAAATCCACTTATATACAATGACATGATATACATTTTAATTTGGTGGGGGATGAGACTTTAGCCCAAAACTGTCTCCTTGATTTAAGGGCCGTACACTGTCCTTAGAGACATCACCGTATCCAAAAGGGTAATGTCTTGTTTGCCCATTTTCCCAAGTGAAAAAGCACCTGCTTATTCCAGACATGCCAATAAAGGACATGCCTGAGGTTGTTTTTTTTTACTGTAACTTTTGACTGAGTGGCAAAGGAACCTCCATGGTTTGTATTAAAGTTAAACATTTCAGACTGTGCTTATAATTTATTTTTATGTAAGGAAATTGATCAATTATGGTGTAAGAGAATCTTGCTTTTCTTAATTATTATTATTTTTGTCACTGCTGAGGATGCATCATGGGTACTGACGTGGAGGGTCACTGTGGGTCTCTGGTGTTTTGAGGGAGGAGTGCCTCCAAACTCAGGTCCTGCAGTGCAGAAAGGGGTGTATCCACAGGATACGAAAGCTCCCGAATTGTGAAGAGAAGGAATGAGGGCATTTCCTATTTCTCCATAAATGCATGCAAATCAGTGGGCACAATGCTCAGTTTTATTTTATTTAGTCATATACAAATTGTTGTGCTTGTTTTGCTCGATTTGGAAAAAGCTGGCCAGATTAAAATTTTACACAAAAGTGCTACTTTTCAGAACTGAAAAAGGAGTGAATTGTGTGAAAATTGCCAAATATGTACCAAGAGTACAATTTCAATGCTCTCATCTGCTTTGAATTGGATTGGGGCATATCATTTTTTTGCCTTACTCATTTTATTTGGAGAATATGTGCCTTTAACTTCCAGCAAGCAGTGTTATCTCAGAACCTGCTAATGGTGGCAAAGTGCTATGGGTTTGCAGTCTAGGAGGCTACAACCCATATGAGGTCTTTCACTTTAGCTGAAGGGCACTATTAATAGGATACTATTGGGACACCACTTTCCCACCTTTCCCCACTTTCCATATGCTGTACAGCTTGACCTGCTACCTTTGACCACTTCAATAAATGCCACTGTAATTGATCATTTATTATTCAGTTGATATTGGAATATTATAATTCTCCATCTATATTTAGACCAAATATTTCCCCTCTGCAATACTGTACAATCATGTGCCAATTTGTTGACATATTTTATATTTCTTTGGAGTCATCTAAAATAAGTATGGCAGTGAGGTCGTGCAGTGATAACTGGAGTTTGCCGTGGCTGTGTAGATGAATATGTTGCGTTTGCACCTTCCTGCAGGGATGAAGTCATTTTAACTCAGTTTTATCTAAGGCGTAGTTTAAACTGTTTTTGGTTAGTATATTTAATACTGGCATCACAAAGTGATCTGATTCTAGTTTCACATTTCACATTAAATGCTTATCACATATTTTTGCAGAATTATAATTTAGTATAAAGATGGAATTGCATTTCTGTCAGATTTTTTGAAAATTTCACAGCCCATCAAATATTTGAATCGATTTCTAATGACAGTGATAGAGAAATTCTGTTTCTGTTCAAAATTGTTTTTGAGTCTCTTCTCCTTGGATCCTTGGATAATTAGCGAGGCCAGACAGAGCAACGTCCCTCTGGAAGCGCGGTGAGTAACGGGATCTTTCCGAATTCTGTTTAAGATAAAAGTGTGATATTGAACCTAGAGCCTTGCCATAAAAGTGAGTGACAGAACATAGGTGTGACCATGGGAAAGTGTAAGAGCAAAGGTGGTTGGTGGTTGTTGTTGTTGTTGTAAGAAAGAAAGTGATGGTGAAGTTTACCTGTCTCAGGATTCAAGGGAAATGGAATTGAGGTTTACGGGGGCAGGAGATTGGGTTGAGCATGTGGAAAGAAAAGTTTGGGAAGTTGAAGTTGAAGGTCCAGCAATGTGGCAAGCCTAATAAAAAAATAAATTTTAATACATTTTTTTAAAAAGTTTAAAAAACAGTTTGGAAAGGAAGGTAAGCAGTACACGAGCCTTGTTCATGGAACTGTTCTCCTAAAACCGTGAAGGGGGAAATAGTGAGCGTGGAACTTTTTAGTGGCGGCGGTGTATGCCTAATTAGGTGGTGGCACTCCCGGTCTCCGGGACGGGGTTCAAGTCCCTGCGGCGGTGTATGCCCTAATTGGGTGGTGGCACTCCCGGTCTCCGGGACGGGGTTCAAGTCCCTGAGGTGTCTCCAATTTGTTAGGTTGGAGCCTAACGTGCTGAAAACGGTACACGTGAGGAACTGTTTTCTAAGAGGTATTAGGTGTGAAGCCTAAAGTGTAAGGGTTACGTGTGGAACTTCTTAGGGGGAGGTTTGAGGTTTGACAAATAATTTATTATTATAACTGTTTGTGAACAATTGCCTCTGGGATTTACCTGGGGAGAATTTACAAAAGAAACTAAAAGTAGCAGAGTGTTTATTCATAGTATGAGTGAATAAAAAATGAATGTGACATGAATGCAATTGCGCCTGAGTATGAGTGAATAAAAAGTGTACTTAAAAATGTTGGACTGTGTGCAAAATAAAAATGAAATGATAATGGCGTACCTAACCCGTCTTAAAAAAGTGTTTAATGCTACCAGTGGTCTTGAACCACCTGCAAATAATAACGATGGGGTTTATGAACAACAGCTGAAAAATGTGTTCCTGAACGGCCTCACTCCTGCATTAACAATGTTAATTAAAAGACATGTAATTACATGGGCAACGTGCCGATTGCAAGTGATAATAGAACATGCTATTCACTTCGAGTGAACGGCTAGGGAAGACCAATTAAAATGAAACAAAAAATTACTATTGAATGTGACTAAAATGGGTTGTCAGTCACGTCACTTGTATAGGTACTATTGGAAATAGTTTTGGGAATCCTATACAATTGATAGATTGGTATTACACATGGGAATTGATATACTGTCAGTCATGCACAACTGTGTGAATGTATTCCATCCGAGCAGACAGCCACAGCAAACTCTTATAGCACTGCTCTCTTCTTACCCCTGACCAAGACATTTAGAATATGAGTGTTTCTGGAACATGCCGCAAATAAACGAAACGAGATGTTTAGGCACCATATATCATGGATGCAAACAGCGCGCCGAAAAGCGCTACTCGCTTTTTCCACGGCCATCTGGGTGACCCGTGTGAATCGTTCAGATCCGAAGAGTTGTTTTTTTTTTTGGGGGTGGTGGTGGTGGTGTCTTGAGTCTTGACGATTCCTAAAATATATTTCTGCCACTCGTATGAGTGAACTGCATTGAGCAAAAATATCTATTCAACTGTCAGGACCTTTCGCGAGGGCCACATGATATCATGTCATGTGTATCATTCAAGCGCTATGATTGGCCAGGCATCTATTCTCTCGTGAGTGCGGCGGTGTTATTGAATCTTCTGATGAAGTCCTGCTGACAACAGTAAGAAACATTCGTTTTTTTCCGTTGGCTCAGGCTGGCTATAGTTTTGGGCATATTTAGCTATGTAGGTTATGTTGTCTTTTAGCCAAAGTTATGTCAGCGCTGTTTCTCATGCTAACTAGCACTAGCTAGATTAGCTTATTAGCTACGGTAGCTAGCCCTGAGTGTCGCAGAAGAAGTGTACATGTTGCTAACGTTAGGTCAGTGTTTCTCAAATAGTGGGGCGCGCCCCGGGCGCGTGTGACCAGAGGCGTAGCGTGAGGGGTGCAAGAGGGGGCAAAATTGAAGAAAACGTTAAAAAAAAACCTTTTAGCACCGTGGACCGGTTCCGAGGGCGGCGCATAGCGCCCCCGGTCCGCGAAATACATAAACTGGTCTCAGCTTTTTCGCGTAGCACCCCCGTCGACAGATTTATTCGCGCAGCACCCCCGGTCGACAGAAAATGCGGGCGCTCGTGACGGGTGCAGTTAGCACTGCTTTCGTTGAATCTGTGGGTCTGATGCTGAAATTGACTATAAATTCATCTTTTAAAGCTGATCTTTAAAAAAAATCTTTCCTCTCTTTTTTCACCATTTTGTGTTTGCATCCCTGATATATAGTTGACTGAAATTTACTGGAATTCTAGTAAACTTGAGTGAAGAGCAGAAATGATTATTTGAACAAATCAGGCAGCCGCATATTTCATTATCGAAAATGACCGAATGTGAATGGGAAGATGTCTGTGAGTGCAGACAGAAATCCAAGGTTGTAAAAATACCATTCTTTGCTTCTGTGCCTACAACGCTGTGTGCATACACAACTGCAAATTTGAACCGTACACACTGCTAGCTCTTTCCGATGACCATCCTAGTTTACATCAGATAAATAATTAGGTATTGTATGATGTTCTGCAAACACTCTGGGCTCAAAAGAAAAAAAGAAAAGAAAAGTAAAAAAATGACGCATTCATTGTAGACAGCGAAGAATCTGAAAGTGAATGATCCATCTGATCTGCACTGTACTATGTACATTTTACATTTTAGGCATTTTAGGCATTTGGCAGTATCTGTGATTTTTTTTTTTTAACTCCTCCTGTATGTAGACGACATATTGAATTGCTCTCCTTCTCGGGAGCGCTGCGAAATAGACTCAAAGGCATGTTTGGACTTTCTGGCCTCACAAGGCCACAAGATAAGCAAGGGGGGACTGCAGTGGTGTCTACCAGAAGTAAAATATCTGGGACACGCTATCTCAGCTCAAGGCAGAGCCTTGTTACAGGATAGAAAAACAGCGATACTGCAGGCCCCAAAGCCTAAAACTAAAAAACTAAACATGGTATTTTTCCTAGGAATGATACATTTCTGCCAAACCTGGATATGTAATTATGCACAATTGACGCAGCCACCGTTAGATTGTATTTACAGCGAACCAATGGAGGCTCGAGATCCAATCAAATGGACTCCTGAAGTCAACGAAGCCTTTGAACAGGTAAAACAGGTTTGGAGGTAAGCAAAGACCAATTGCTTATTACTCCACAGAACTGGATCCTGTAGCACGAGGACTGCCATGCTGTCTACAAGCTGTAGAAGCAGCAGCATTAGCAGTAAAAGCCTCACAAACCATAGTGTTATACCACCCATTGACACTGATGGTACCACATGTAGTTTCTGTATTACTACTGCAAACAAAACATACATTCTTGTCACCAGCAAGACAGCTGAGCTGTATGGCGACTCTACTAACAGCTCCTAATCTAACAATTGTAAGATGCACCACACTTAATCCGGCTACCTTGCTGACAACTGGATGGAGATCCTCACGATTGTGTAGCTGAAACATCTAGGTCTGTGGCAGCACGCCCCGGGTTAATGGACACACCCATTCATGACGCAGAAGTAACATTCTATGTGGATGGATCCTGAAAAAAGAATGACTTCAACAGGGAAACCAATAACGCATGCACCAGTGATACTGAAACTGATTGCAACAGTACAGAAACCCAAAACACTGACTAGATGTAAATGTGCAGCACATGCGAAAGGAACAGATGAGGTGTCCCTGGGGAATGCATTCGCAGACTCTGCTGCAAAAGAAGCAGCTGCAGACACTCTCTTGAGAGACATGCAACATGAAGCGGGGGTACCAGATAAAAGGATGTGGGGCAACCAAAAATGTACTGAGAACGAAACTGGCCTGTGGGTGGGCCCAGAAAAGAAACTTGTATTACCGAGATCTTTGTTTACCATAGCTGCAGAGTTGAGTCATGGCATATGCCAAGTCTCAAGAGGAGGGAGGGTAGATATGATAAACAAACATTTTTACAATGTTTGGATTTACAACCTACAAAATTATTTTTTGTAAAAGGTGTTTAACATGTTTTGACTATTTGAATCTTGGATGATGGATTTCATCCACCTCACACCAAGTGAGGGGGAAAAGAGCTGCTTAGTAATGATTGACCCATTCTCAGGTTGGGTAGAAGCATACCCTACCTCAAAAATGTATGCATAAACTGTGGCAAAAATAATTTGTAGAGAAATAATACCTAGACAGGAAAAGCCTATCACCTACTGCAATTTGGAAATAGAATATCAGAGGATAATCCCACATTGGCAGAGTATATGAAGAAAATGTTATCTAATAAACAAGAAATGTGTAAACTCTTACAGCTGGAATACCAGAAGAAAAGCTGCAGGTCGAGGATTGGGTACTGATTAAAGATCCAAGGCACAAGGCGTGGCATCAACCAAAGTGGAAAGGACCGTATCAGGTGCTACTAACAACTCCAACAGCAGTAAAGATTGCTGAGCGATCCACCTGGGTGCATCTGTCCCACTGTAAAAAGGTAACAAAAGGTGAGTAGGTACCTAAAAGAGTTGTGCTCAGAAGGGAGAAGTCCGGCTACAAAGGGAGGTGTGAAATATAGAACACACCTGTCTCAAAACCGGTGAAGCAAGCAACCCTCTTACTGGGATTTAGACACAGCTATGGTGAACCTCCAGTGGCGGGCAGTGGGGTCTTTGACCATATTGATGATAATCATGGTATAAGAGGGAAGAGATTTGTAAAAGCACAGCACATAGCATAAACAAGACCAACTGCTACGTATGCACACATCTACCGGCATCATCCGTAGCACCAAGGGTGACTGTGGACCAACCCCCTGGAATTGGATTAAATGTGTCCTGGACTGTAACATGTGCCATAGGGCTCTCAACTCATACAGGAACACTTAAATACTTTGACCCAACCCACAAAATCACAACCAAAGTGAACTGCTACGAATATACTGACGGGAATAAATTGCACTGATTGACAAGGTTTATTACAAACCTCACGACAACATTTGATTACGCCCATTATGGTAGTACCATATACCCCGCATAAGATCTTTATAAAATGTGTACGAGGGAAGGGAACAGTCCCGGTGGGGGAGACATCCCAATGCGATGGGACAGTGTACTCCTACTGTAAGAATAGAATCACCGGAACGCCCTTAAAGGAGACAAGGTGTTCCACGTTAGCACAATGTGTACATAGCTCTGCCTAAGAAGTGGCATGGAACTTGTGCATATGTGATGCTAACTGATAATACATGGGTAATAAGCGCTGAAACACAGGGTCGTGCAAAAAGATCCTTAGAGGATAAGCATGATGCAATATGGGGAAGTAATGTTCCAGAAGATCACAAACTTTGGAGTACAAGGAACTAAGCGGTTCTTAGTATTTTTCCCCAAATGGGGGTGGGAAAATGAAAGTTAAGGGTAGAGACAATAAACTACCGCCTGAGTGCATTGATCAATTTCACACTGAATGCAACCGAGAGAAAAAGTCACAAAAAAAAAACGAGTTAACTGCACTTAGATTAATGACAATTCAAAATCGTATGGTCTTGGACCTCATGACTGCCTCCAAGGGAGGAGTATGCCACATAATTGGAACTGCGTGTTGTACCTACATACCTGATAACGATGCGGATGGTAAAACCATAGATCAAGCTATGGAAGGTCTTAAGAAATTAGCCCTGGCCCAACAAAAAGACCTGATGACTGATGATGATCATCCAAATGATGCAAAGTACCCCAGCGTATCAGGCTTTGGCCCTGGAGGAGAGGGAAACTGATGAGTATGACAACCTAGATTCTGAAGAAGGACAATCTGACTCTGGGAATGAAGAGATAATTGATCCTCCAGACTATGACGATACTGCCATGGCCTTGCAAAACTTGTTTAAAGATGTTTAAGCTTCTGCATTGAAATAAACTTGCTATGCGCTGTTCAAAATGTGAAATGCTGGCAGCGGTGGTCTCCAGCCTAAACACTATACTATAGAATGGCTGGGGATAGATGTTAGAAGAGATTCTAAATGTTTTATGACTATATGGGATAAAATCATAAAAAGGAGGGATTGATAGAGAAATTCTGTTTCTGTTCAAAATTGTTTTTGAGTCTCTTCTCACGCTGGCACAAGGTGTGGAGCTGTGCCAAAAGAGATAGGCGGCAAGCTGTCTGTTTCTTAGGACTGTTTTTGCAGAGAGCTAGCTAAACCGCCCCAGTTGAGGTCAGAGCAGTGTGCCTTGCCAAAAGATACGAGGTTCTCCCAGAGATGGGAAAATGGCTGTCTTGTGACTGGTGTGTGGGCGAGGCTAAAGCATCTGTCTAAGGGTAACTAATGTGTATAAGAAGTGTTCTCTCCGGAAATGATTTGTTCATTGCCTGGCAGGGAGGCAGTGAACCCCGAATGCATTTGGTTGAATAAACTCTGTTGAAAATTGGTTGTATGTTCTGTTTTATCATTTGGTGCAAGTGTTCTCTATTCACTTTGAAGGTCTTCTGAATTTCGTGAACCTAACAACAGCACATCCTATTGACTTTTACAACCACTTTGTGCACAAAGCCCAGTAATTGGGAAGTCAATACTAGGGCAGCCAGTTCCAGCATCCAGCATAATTATAGTTTACAGATGATCACCTTTCAGTGCTTTCCCTGATGAGTCACATAATTTGTAATGGCAGAACATCAACCATATAAAGCACACTACTCACATTTTATTAACTTTGAAGAGCAAAATGTCCAGTTTTTGAGGGTATTGGTGAAAGCATAGTTGGGCGTTGTTGATATCATATTTTGGGGTGTGTTAGTGTTGAGTTTGGGCAGAAACCATATATAGACAGAAGTATGTACACAATCCAGAATGGGTCTGTCTTAATCTCTCTTCTTCACATCCATGATTCTAAATACTGTATTAAAATTAAGCTATTGAAAAAAAGATTTTTGATGGCTAAAATGTTTTGTAGATTTGAACTTTTGTAAAGCAAACAAAACATGCGGAAAAAGGTTCAAACAATAAAATATGATTGTACAGAAGTGTATTTGTGTATATGACATAAATACTTCACTGTAACCGTTTCAAAATCCCGAACTTTGGCCAGCATTACACAGAGGCAGTTTTAGTTATGGTCTTCTCGGCACCAACGCACTAACCTTAAATATCTGCTGGCCTGTCTCACAGAGGAGATTTGCATCAAAGAAAAACAAACCAAAAATCGAATTTATGCGGTTCTGCTGAGGATAACACTATATGTTTCAATATTTGAACAGAGGTTTCGGTACTAGTGCAATATACACTTACTGTGCTAAGGTTATAGGCTAAAAACAGGCGCATCAATCAAAATAATTGAAGTAGCTACAAAGTAGCCCGTCACTAGTGAGCGGCAAGGTCAAACACACCGCACCCACACAGACAACCACACCGCTTTCTCAGATGGGCCCTCATGCACACCGTTTTCATTTATACAAGTCCGTTTCAACACCTCATTTATTAAGACATTTTTTCAAACAGGAGCTAAGCTAGCAAGCCAAAGTTTATCACCAAACATTTAGCATGCTAACTGCATTCTTGAATTGCACACGCGAACACAGTTATGCTATACATACTGCAAAAGCATACACATACACACATTGTATTTTGCATTTCAAACATATTTTATTTTACTTAGAATTCTTTTTGGAATGTTCTTTTATTGTTTTGCACATTTTATAAATTTTACAAAGACGGATACAACATAACAGATTGGACAGATTAACCATATATATATATCAAAAGGACAGGACTCGAAATCAGGAGAAAGGAAAACTCAATATTTTTAAAAACCTGAAAGAAAAAAACAAAAGAAGTCCCTGCTCAGTGGTTGGTTGCCCAGAGCGCACCTTCTCTGGGGGGTGATCTATATAATAAGTTATTTCCAGTGGCTCACTCCCCATTTCCTCTTCGGCCCTCTCTCGTCCTTCAAAAAGTCCGCCAAAACGCCGTCCTGGAGGAGGTTTTGAAGCCTCCTCCAGAGAGTGAACAGGTCCACTGTTTTTTGTTGGTAGACCTTGATGTTCCTTGCTTCCCACAGGACCTGCTTAACAGTGTTAATGATCCTCCACTGGCGCTGCAGCTCTGGGGTCCTACATCCCTCACGGGGGCCGTACAGGACCCTCTCAGTTGTCAGGGAGGATCTCGACAGGGGCCTGTTCTGGGACAGAGGACACTCAACAAGGTGACTTAACCTGTCATCAACCATTGTTGTCCTAAGGTGGGTTTTAATCAGTTTTAACGCTGAGAAGCTTCTCTCGCAAGAACACTTGCATTATTTTGCAATTCTTCTTTAAAAAAGCCTCTGCAGCTCAGCTGTGAGACAGTCAAGCACCTGATAAAAGATATCATTCTGGAAGCTCTCACCATCACTTTGGTCACTATTTCTCTGTCCTACAGTGCTCATCATCAATGAGTCCTGAAATCTTGAGCTTGTTTTAGGCTGTCTTCTACACTCTTGTTTTTACACTTATTTTGCAGTGCTCTGCAATCTCTTCAACCTCTTTCCATAATTCTCCAAAGTAAGCCTCACTTCTGTAGTCCTGTGTCTGTAAGGGCACCTACTAGATCCACAGAAGTTTCTCACTCCATAGGACACTAGGGCACAGCCTTGTCCATCTCTCCACCTAGACTGTTTGGCAGTAGGCTAGGCTGAAAATATATGTTTTTGATCTAGACTTAAAAATTGAAACTGTGTCCGAATCCCTAACATGCTTTGGTAAACCATTCCACAACAGAGGAGCTCTAAAAGAGAAGGCTCTACCACCAGCTGTGCTTTTCAAAATTCTAGGGAGTAATAGATGGGCGGCTTCTTGTGAACGAAGCAGTCATGACGGCTTATAAATGATAAATTATCAATTATCATTTCGGTCAGATATGTAGGTGCAGGTCCATTCACTGCTTTAAAAGTTAGCAACAGTACTTCATAATCAGCCCGATATTTAACAGGAAGCCAATGTAGTGATGCTAACACTCATACTTCTTGGATCTAGTCAAAATACGTGCCGCTGTATTCTGTACTAGTTGAAGACTCTTAAGAGAGCTACTAGAGGAGCCAGATAATAAGGTGTTATGACCCCAGTTGGTCTAGGGGTATTTGGGGAGGGGTGTAACAATGTTTTTAATAATAATACGGGAAAATTTGAATTTAATGATGAGATGTAGGGTGGAGAAATGGAACGGAGGCAGAGGGTACGGTGCAATCAAATGTATTTAGTGTCTATTTACATATTAACAATATATACAACTACACTTAAACACATAACAGGACACAAGACCAGGGAAAAGAGTGTTGCCAAACCGAACATAAAAGAACAAAACCAAATAAGGCTAACTAAAGGAGAAGATGGCTATCTCACTTAAACATAAAGTAAACAAAACAAAAGCCTTTCTACCTGCTCTAACTAACCAAACCAAAGTACAAAGGTGGCAACCACTCGCTTGTCTAATGTGTCTAACAACAATTCTTCCTAAGTGCAAATGTACAGAGGCCTCTCTCTTACCTTTCCCTTACGTCTCAGGGAACACGGGGTAAACAAAACAGAGGATTCGCAAAACAACATGGAACACAAATATGCATTTCAGACAACAGTTTCATAAGCCGGTCTCTCAAACAGGAAGTCATCTCCCAAACAGGAAGCAGCTGGGGTTTATATGACGGAGGGGAGCGTGTTGATTGGTGGAGGCGGGACCTTCTGATATTGCGATAATGATGATGGGCAGAGGGGAATGGCAAATGGCATAGCTCCTCTCAGCAGCATGTAGTGGGGGGGGAAACAAAGACAGAGAGCGAGACAAAAACACGGAGCACGTGACATAAGGCATTACAATAGTCTAGCCTCGATGCGACAAAAGCATGCATCAAGGTTTTTGCATCCTCTAATGACAGAATGTCCTTAATTTTAGTTATGTTTCTTAGGTGAAAGAAGGCTACTCTGGAAGTGTTTTTAATATGAGTGTCAAATGTAAGATCCTGATCAATAATAAAACCAAGGTTCATGACCATTAGACTTGATGCAACTATGCAATCACTTTCATTTAACTGCAGATCCAGCTTGTTCCTTAATTTTTGGGGGCCCTGTTGTCCCGGACGTACAAATGTTACAATAAATAAATTATCACGTTCAGACCTTGATTGTAAAAATGTTCATATACACATACAATATGGGTTTAAGAGATCGGGAGTGTTGAATTTATTTATTGTCTTAAGGGTGGGGGGTGTTACGTCCCTTTACTTTGTGTTGGCATTACTTTGTGTTTCCTTTTGGATTTGCCTGCTGCTGTGTTTCCTTGATTTCTCCCCGTTAGGTGGAGATGACATCACTGCCCTGCAGGGACCTGCGTGAGGACGCACATGGTTTCCAGGGGAACCCTCCAAGCAACGTGACGAGAGAAGATGCGGCTGGACATTGCTTGGCTACATCATGCAGGAGACTTTTAAAAAGACGCAGGACTATATATAGTGGTTGCCACCGGAATGTGATCAGTTTCCTTTACGACATTGTTAATTACAGCTTGGTGATTGCGTTACTCTGATTATCCGCCTAGTTGCTAATTAATAAATATTGTTATTCGTAATACCATTTTGGGAACTCCGAGGAGAAGACCTCCCCTATCATCTTCGAGGGTCTGGAACCGCTAGCTGGCTGCCCGGTGAGACCTTGCAACCTGCTTTTGTCTTTTAAAGGACTTTCATGTTGTAAATAGAGAGAACAATCATCAAATGTATTCATATTAATAAATATATGTCTAACTTTTCTATACCACTGTTTCACTGGTACTCCTTACGGGTTGTGGTTATTGATTAAGTGGCTTAGTGTTATGTCCGATATTGTACGCCTGGTTATTACAACGCAGGTTGATTTCTATCCGTAACAGGCCCAAAACCATCATCTCTGTTTTAGCTGAATTCAAAAGCAGGAAATGTACTGTCATCCAATTCTTTATATCAGTGATACAAGCCTCTAATTGAGTGAGTTGAAGTATTTCCCCTGGTTTCATTGATATGTACAGCTGTGTATCATCTGCATAGCAATGGAAATTCACACCATGTTTACGAATAACATTACCGAGTGGTAGCAAGTATAATGAGAACATTAATGGTCCCAGCACTGAGCCTTGTGGAATACCATATTTAACCCGAGAGTAGTTAAACTAATTAATAGTTAAACTCTTAAACTAATTGCACAAATTGAAATTGTCAATTGATTGTAGTGTTTCATACAGATTATTCGTTTTTAGGAACACAGTTAATTGTTGAGCTACAGATTTCTGAAAACATTTTGACAAAAAGGGGAGATTTGAAATGGGCCTATAGTTCTTCAGATTAACAGGACCAAGATTTGGTTTCTTTAGAAGAGGCTTGATTACTGCCACTTTTAAAGACTTAGGTACGCAACCCAATAATAGGGATGTATTTATGATATCTAAAATGGGCTGGCATAGCACAGACAAAAGCTCTTTAATAGGCATTGTTGGTATGGGGTCTAACAGAGTATGTAGATGATTTGGAGGACATAACCAGTTTGCTAAATTTGTCCAGATCCAGGGGAGTGAAATAATATACGCCATTTAGCAGATGCTTTTATCCAAAGCGACTTACAGTAGTGAATGCATCCTTTTTTTTTCAGTATATGTGGACCCAGTGGGGATTGAACCCACAACCTAAGCGTTGCCAACACTGTGCTCTACCAACTGAGCCACAGAGAAACTCAAGGGTCTCTTCACAACCCTGCTCCTGATAGCCCTGTGCCATCTTGGGAGTTGGAGTGCTAGATATTGGAGTCATTTTCATAATCTATTCTCTGATTGTCTCAATCTTACCAGTAAATGAGTTCATGAAGTCATTAGAATTATAGTTAGAAGGATAACTGCTATAATCTGAAGACAGATTTTTTGTCAGTTTAGCTACCGTGTTAAATAGAAATCTTGTTTTTATCCTGGTCAATTAATTTAGAGAAGTACGATGACCTAGCAGTAGTAAGGGCGTGCTTGTATTCTATGAGGCTGTCCTTCCAAGCAGAAAAACCTCAAAATTGGTAGAGTGCCATCTGCGTTTTAATTTCCTGGAAACTTGTTTAACCCCCCAAGGTCTTGGTTATGTAAGGGTGTGAAAATAGTTTAGCACATATGAGATCTAAATAGCTAATCTGTTTTTATCAGAACTGGTCACATTTATTTCAGGCTGTGGGAGGGCTATATGCTAATTTACTGAATATTCATGATCCACACAACCAGACACATTTTTCTTCCGGGTTTTATCACTCAGGAATGCGAGCTCGTCATGTTGGCATAGCAACTACAGTCCAAAATTCTGATTACGTCACCTGGACACATTCCTGAGCAGCCAGACACATTTTGGCGTGACACCCCCTTTATAATAGTACCTCAACACTAAAGACATTTGTTATTTTTTCTTGAAATCTTTGGTTTCATCTGCAATTACACCAAAAACTTCACTTTATTATACTTCTTATTATTTCACTTTGTACCATCTCAGCTAAGCCCTCAAGAACTTTGGTATGTATTTGGTGGCTTGTGTACTTGCCACATGCATTCACCCTTTTCTCTATGAGAAATGCTTTGCTATTTCTTCTAAGATTGTCAAAAATGACCCTTGTTGTGAGAGTCATCAGACTCTTGATGATCTCTCTGCGCTATATTTTGAGTGGCCATTAACCCTTTCAGCCCTAATTGAATGCAGCTTCTCTCTTCAAATCTCCTCAGCTCTCCTCTGACTCTGTGAGCTCCGTGCTTCTTTTATTTTTTTTGGTGAACTACCATAATAACCCTAAATGGTTAGACAGAGCAGCTTCTCTGCTTTCAGGAACTGTTGGATTTTGTTCTATTGCGCATATAATTCAAGAATTACGGCAATGAAAATGACGCATGTAAAATCATGTCGGCGGCGACATGGCCGTTTTAGAAGGGTTAATAGGAGCACATCTGCAATTGTTTTAATGTAAGTATAGTTTTCCTCCACTTTCTTTTTCCAGTCCTAATTTATGACATGTAACATTGATGAGTTGCTGTCAATGGCCCTTTTATGCTGATTCCAAGCATACATAGCATTGATGTGATGCTCTGCCTTCGAATGGAGCTTATGAATCTTTAAACGGCGCCTTTTTCCATCTCCAAAAGCCTGACTGTGATATGAAGGCAGATTTGGGTGTACTGGGCAGAGAAAAATGCCTACAGGCGAAACAATAAGTTGAATCTTGACTTACAGAATATTCAAGCCATGAATTGTCCTTATACCAGGAGCTGTTGAAAGCCATTTTCCTAGTACCATGCTGAGTTCTGGGAAATGTCTTCAAACACGGGCCACGGCCGTACAGGACCCTCTTTGGATCTTGAAATGTCTGGAATACAGGTTAAATAATGTGTCATATCTCTATGGAAAGTTTTAAAGTATAGGCCTACCATTGGGTCTTTTTTGAACAGCATATCTGGTGCTTGATGCAGTTGGGAGGGGCTCGATGACATCTGGCAGCTCTGGCTCACTATCTTGTTCAGAGCTGGAGGTCTCTGTGTCATCCCTTGATAAATCTATTACATTAAAATAACACAAGAACCATTAGTGTATAATCACGATAAAAATGCCACAGCCATCAGAACAAGAACACACATGAATCAACAACCAACATTTTAAAGTGAGGCTTAATCTAATAAAATCATCTATTGTTACAAGCTGAAGCTAAACTTAAATTCTGAACTGGGCGTGTGACTGACTGCCTGGTAGATGTCTTTTCAGCCTAGCCTACTGCCAAACATAGTCTAGATGGAGAGACGGAGAAGGCTGTGCCCTAGTGTCTTATGGAGTGAGAAACTTTCCATACTGTCACCTCCTCAATGTGTTACCACCATTGTTATGCTGGTTATCGTTGGATGGTGTGGATGGTTTGGAACTCTCATGGCTGCATGTATTCTCTCTCCCTCTCCTAATAGGTATGCTGCCATAGCTTACACCTGTCGGGGCTATCTGCATATTTCCTATGCTTGTGCTCCCCTGCTCTTACATAATGCTACTGGCTATAGCACTGCTTTTTTTCTGACTGCATGTTCTCTTCTCTGCCTCGGCCTCTGGCTCGGGGGCACCTGCCCCCTAGCCCTAGATCCTGCGAGAAGTGTGAGCTGCCCCCATCAACCCTCACCCCCACGCCAACCCCAGTTCTTGGATCTGGACCCTCTCCACATGGTTTAGCCCCCCGCTGCTGACTACCTAACTCAGGAGGGGCAACGTCTTTCAGCCCTGAGTCACCTTGGACTGACCATGATATGGTCTTTTTTGGACACACCCTGTGCCGGCCAGAAGAGGATGGGCTCCCCCCCTTTTAGTCTGGTTTCTCCCAAGGTTTCTCCCTACCAAGGGAGTTTTTCCTTGCCACTGTTGCATTTAGGCTTGCTTTTGAGGGGGTCTAGGCCTGGGTTCCCCCTCTGTTAAGCGTTTTGTGACAATTCAGTTGTAAAAAGCGCTATACAAATACATTTGATTTGATTTGATTTGATTTGATTTAGATGCTCTGACCTGGTGGTGGTAGACTGGGTCCTTGTGAAGTCCGCATTGACTCAGGTAGGGAGCTGCTCTGGGGTCCGGTGGTGATACAAGGGGTGAGGTCTGTTTGAACCTGATCTGCCTGTTTGTTCTTCTTTAAAAATAATATTGATATCTCTCCCTTTCTTTTCGTGATTGTTTTAATTGATCCTATGCAAAAATAAGACTATGGTTACATCTAAGCATCCAATTACCCACATTTTAGTCCAATCTCAATCTTAATTACAAATCTCCATTATCATAACTATACCTTAAAATCAACTACCAGCCTAAGTTAGATCATGGCTAGCCCTACTCTGCAGTAGGTAGCTATAATTTCTTACACCTTTAAGATGTAACAGCTATCTGCAAATTGTGGTAATCTTTTGAGTAACAATTGTTAGTTTTGAGTTCAAGTACGAAAATTACTTCAATGGAGTTAATGGATTTCAAATTGCTAAATGTTAACTTTCTGAACACTGACAGCTGTACTAGTTACCACACATTAGCTAAACACTCGTATATACTGTAACTTACGACACTGCACTGTATAGCACAGATGTAAACATAATGTTAGGCTAAATTGGGAACGAATCTCTCTTATCTGATTAACCATCTGTTATGGACCAAATTGCCAATATGCATCTACACAGCAACTCAACTTTCGTAAAAGTTGTTTAGGAAAACTAAACCCGATGCAAGTTTTATTTTAAACTTACTCCAACATATGGTGCTTTCACCGCAGGTCTGCCATAGTTGTGTCAGTCGCTCGAGTGACTCGTGAGCTGTGGAAATATTCTCTCTTCCTCATCCTGGATTTGAAAAAGGCGCCGCCAAAAGTCAAAATAAACACTTCTTTCAACAACAGGTGAAATGAGATGTCAATCAGCATCAAACTGCCAGTGATGGCGAATTAAATGTTAGGGTGGCACCCGGGGTGACCAATCAGATATCAGGTGCCAGTGCCACCCCGGACAACCCTCTGTCTCCAGCACTGAGCAGGAGGAAGTACTGCTTTTGCTCAGTCATTCTTTATATGGGATTGTTTCCTCATTCAGCCCTCTTCCTTGACAACTTGTTCGGAGTTCGCAGTACTTCGCCCAAGGCTTGTTTGAAAAAGGCTGTTTTTAATATTGGGGGGGATGTGCCCCATCCACTTCACTCCTTATGCCTATGAATTAGATACATTTTGCAGTGATACCAGGAAGTATTTTTTCACACATGTATTTATGCATGGGATAACTCACCAGGACTCCGTAGAAGCAGAGACCCTTGGGGGTGTTCACGACTGGGCTTGACGCAGTGCTAGACATTGCAAGAAGCAACCATTTAGAACAGACCACCCATTAATAGAGAATGGGATATGGTATTAATCTTAAAACAAGGTATTTTCAAGTAGGTTAATTATAAAGCCATTTAAAGCTGAATCTTTTCTACATCACTTAATGATGTCATAAATAGGAGCTCCAACTGTAGCTTTGCATTGTACCACTGGGTGGGAGAGCTAAGCATCTCTCCAACACAACAAAGTGGTGGATGGCTATACTCTGCAACTACAGTAACATGGTCCCGTTTCATTAATAATTAAAGAAAAAATCAATATAATCATGGCGAGCTGCCAATAGAGAGATGGCTCTTCGGCAAGAGACTCAAACAAGGCCGAAATTACCATATATATTGGGGGGGACACATCCCCCCCAATATTCAGATATGCTCAAAATGTCCCCCCCAATATATACCCTAGCTGATATAAAAAATATAAATAAATTGATTTGGTCCCCCCCAATGTTGACTCCATGGTTACGGCCTTGAGTCACTCAAACCTCACCTTTTCACTCCACTACCACTGAATTCTGTACATCTAGCCAATTGTCATCACGACTGCCTACTTGCTCAATACTTTTTGTATATGTATCCCTGCTAATTCCTCATTAAAAAAAATGTATTAACCTTTTCCTTCCCAGTGTTACAGGTATGGTATGCAGCTGCCTACAACAATTGCTGAATTACTGCACTGATCTCTTGCGTGAACTATGATTGTTCCTATGTATTAACACACGAGCGTCTGCTAAATACTTAAAATGTAAAGTGAATATAAATGGCTGCTTCCTGGTTGTTCAGTTCCCTGTAGCCCCAACCCCCCCTCCTCCCCATACACCCCCAACCCTCCATTTCTGCAGTCTTTTAAACCAGATCCCATGCTTGCTTTCTTCCCATTTGCCTGTAGGGTTCTGCATCTTCCCATTATCTAATCTCATCTCTGATTGGCCTAAAAGATAACATAGGCCTCTCTCATGCAAATTTAAACAAATCACTGGCTCCAGATGACATAGCCTTTAGTACATAATTCAGCAGTCTCATGTAATCCCTTTTGACAATGACTTTGAACCCAAGACCAGGACCAACAGACACTTCTGGGTCAGAGGCACCTGCGACCCCGACTCCTTTCCTTTGCAAGGTAATCCAGGTATATATATATACATATATATTTATGTGATTTAGATGAAGCAGTGGCCGTTCATGGGATGGATTTTGGAATGTTTTATTGTATTGGATGATTGGTGATGGAAACATTAGGGTTGAAGTATATTCAACTTGGAAAATGTCCTTGTACCGTATAAACTAGTCAGAGGAAGAGAATGGATCTTTAAATCATAGTCAGAGTATTAGGCAGATTTAATAATTATACACAAATTTTTCCCAGAGTTTGGATTGAGAATTATAATACACAATGTTACACGCTTTTTCTCTTGGCCGCTCTTTCACACTGTATTATATAACTATATATATATATGTATGTGTGTGCATGTGTGTGTGTGTGTGTCTGTCTGTGTGTGTGTGCGTGTGTGCATACACATTCTCAAGCAGTTTGGGTCCACAACTCTTCAGTTTCTAGTGATAGTCACATAAAGTTTGGAAAAGCATTATTTATACAGATCATAGTCCTGTTTATTAAATGTGTTGAAGCTGATTGTTTCATTGGCAGCGTAGGTCTCAGACAGCCTCAGTGCACTCACATGATACCTTGCTTGAGGTATGGCTGGCAGTGTAGTGTAATGGTTAGGGAGCTGGGCTTGTAACTCAGAGGTTGCAGGTTCAATTACCAGGTGGGGGCACTGCTGTTGTACCCTTGAGCAAGGTACTTAACCTGAATTGCTTCAGTAAAATATCCAGCTGTATAAATAGATTGTATGTAAAGAAATGTCAACTGTGTAAATCGCTGTAAAACTAAGTCGCTCTGGATAAGAGCATCTGCTAAATGCCTAAAATGTAATGTAAATGTGTACATGAGTGTTAACCTTAGATTAACCTTACTATTAAGGTCTGTGCTTCATGTTGGTTGTGTGTATGTGTCTGTGTTCCATGTTGTAGAAGAGTGTAGGTGTGTGTGTTCATGTTGTGGGTGTGTATGCTTCATGTGGTTTGTGTGTGTGTGTCTGGGGGGGGTTGTATGTGCGGGTGGTTTTAAATATATGTCTTTATGTGATGTTTGTGGGGGTTGTGTGAGGGCAGGGCGCGGGACAGGACTTATTTCTATATTATTAAACAGTAGCACGTTATTTATGTAACTTTTTTTCTTTGTTAAAACTATAATTGTTTATTATTCTTTAAACACAGTTATTTCATTTCCTCTGTTGGAAACTTATTTTTATTAACATTTATAGGAATTATAATTTATTTTGGAGCACTGAATTACATAATAATTATAAATCAAAGAGAATCGAAAAGTAACATTCATATTGTAGAATGCTTGATATTATTTAAAACGGCTTATTGTCTAAAACTTTGGGGAATCCGCTGTAGATGGATGAATTAAGTATAGCTAGCTATAACTGCAATGGATTAGCAGATAAAAAGAAAAGACAAGAGATTTTTACATGGCTAAAGATAAAGAATATCATATTTTTTGTTTGCAAGAAACTCACTCATTATTGACAGATGAACTTAATAGGCAAAAATAATGGGGTTATCAATTAATTAGGTTATCTCATGGACTAAAGAATTCAAAAGGAGTTTTTTTAGGTACTTCTTCAAAATAATTTAGATTTCAAAATATTATCATCTTCAGTAGATCCTCTTGGGAGATGGGTAATTTTATATATTATTATTGAGAGTAAATAAATATGTCTAATCAATGTCTATGCTCCAAATAAAGATGACCAACTCTTTTTTGAGGTAATCAGCAAGAGTATACAAGGGCTTACAAATGACCGTGTAATTATGGTAGGAGATTATAATACAGTTTTAGACACTGCTTGATCGTAAAGGGAATCAATCTTCAAATTATCATCCAAATGCATGTAAGGAAATCGTAAATATTATGCATACCTTTGACCTTGTGGATGTATGGAGACTTAAATATCCAAATTTAGCTAGATATACATGGCAGAGGGCAAATCAAGCAAGCCGAATTGATTATTTTTTTATCTCTATTTCTCTTGCTCCAAAAGTGAATAAGGTGATAATTGGAGATCGATTGAGATCGGATCACCAGCTCATTGCGTTACATATAGCCATTACTGATTCACCCAGGGGCAAAGTATACTGGAAATGTAATCAAACCTTATTAAAAGATTATATATCTTTAGTTAAAGAGTTTATTAAATATTTTTTCCATCATAATATAGGATCAGCAAACCCACTCGTCATTTGGGATGCATTTAAATGCACTTTTAGTGGACATGCAATCCAATTCTCGTCACAAAAGTATAAGCAATTTATGTCTAAGGAGAAAAAATTGATGAGAGAAATTGAAATATTAACGCCAAAAATTGATAACTCTAGTAATATATATGTTAATATTGTGGCGACCCACCGGGGAAGCAGAGACGAAGTCGGGATTTGTGGCTCAGCAATCGCCCCGGGGGAGCTTCTCTTTATTGAAGTCATCACAGCAACACGATAGCAAACACAGGTGAACGGCCTTTTTATACAAAACATGGTTCACGAACAAACAGGGCACAAACAACCAATTAGCCACGACACAACAAAAGGGACATGTATTTGCATAAACGCTAGCTAGCTAGCTACACACAGATATTTACAAGTACATCTATGCAGATATTTACAATTACACACACACTTAGCAACGGGCTACGCTAAGGGAGGGGTAGGATCGCCACAATATGTTGGATGACCTGGATGGAAAGCAGAACGAATTGGAAAGACTATATCAAGAAAAATCTTATAGTATATATAATATGGATTAAGGAGGGTGAGAAATGCACATAGTTTTTTTTAAATCTTCAATACAATTTTTTTTTTTTAATAATGAAATTGACTACAAATAATGGGGCAAAACTTACTTCATCTAAAGACATTTTAGGAGAAGAAGCTAACTTTTTTTTAAATATTTTCATTTCAATCTACACCTGTCTCACCTGATATTTTTAAACCCTTTTTCCCAAATAATCAAGTTACGCTTTCTGCTATCCTGTGTGAAGGGGTTATTACAGAAGAAGAGCTCCACTCTTCTCCACTAATTCCTTCCAACCTAGTAAAACTCCAGGACTTGACAGGATCCCAACTGAAGTTTATCAGACATTTTATCAATTAATTAAAGACCCACTACTTGAGTGTTTTAATTATGCATATGCAATAGGAGAATTATCAGATACACAAAGAGTAGGGATAATTTATTTGCTTTTAAAACACGATGCAAACGGTCAATATAAAGATCCAGTTTATATAAAAAATTGGAGGCCGCTTACACTCCAATGCTGTGACGCAGAAATATTGGCTAAATGTATAGCTCAACGTATAAAGAAGGTTTTAGCCAATATTATTCATAATGACCAATCTGGATTTCTACAGGGTAGGTACATAGGTGATAACATTTGACAAATATTAGAAATGATTGAATATCATGAAACTTTAAATAAACCAGGTCTGATATTTATTGCAGACTTTGAAAAAGCCTTTGACAAGGTTAGACTTGAGTATACTACTAAATGTTTAGAGTTTTTTAATTTTGGTGAATCACTGATAAAATGGGTTAAGGTTATGTATAATAAATCATTTTATGTATAATTTTTATGTATAATTAAATAATGGTCATTTTTCAGAACGTATTTCATTGTTAAGAGGGGTTAAACAAGGCTGCCCATTATCACTATATCTATTTATCTTGGCAATTGAAATATTGGCAATTAAACTAAGATCTAATATAAATATAAAGGGTCTAGAAGTAAATGGCATAAACATTTAAATATCTATGTATGCAGATGATACAAATTTGAGTGAACTTACAACTTTAAATTGTATTAATAGACTTTAATAAGGTAGATAAAATACTTCAACCTTGGCAGGGACAAAATCTGACAATATATGGTAAAATCACTCTGATAAATTTGTTAATTGTGTCCCAATTTACTTACTTACTCATGTCCTTACCTCCAGGGGAAGCTCTTTTTAAAGCATATGAGCAGAAAATATTTAAATGTATATGGAACGGCAAGCCAGATAAGGTTAAACTATAATTTTTATATAATGAGTATGAACAAGGAGGTTTGAAACTTTTGAATTTAAGGGCATTGAATCTTTCATTGAAGGCTTCCTGGGTGCAGAAATTATATTTGAATCCAGATTGGTTCTCTAGTAGATTACTTAAGAATGTGCATCCAATAAATAATGCATTATTCCCATTTATGCAACTTCAAAGTAAATACTATACTTTAATAGAAAAGGATATATTTTACGACTTAACTCCCTTTTTGAAAGAAGCTATTGAAAGCTGGTTACAATTTCAGTATCACCCACCAGAACAATCTGAACAATTTTTACAGCAAATGTTATGGTTTAATTAAAATATTTTGATTGATGGAATACCTATATTTTGGGAGAAATTGTTTAAAAATAAGGTCATTTTCCTTAATGATCTTATGGACCCTGGAGGATAAATTATGTCCCATGAACACATTTTTAAAATGTATGGAAACATCTGTTCATTACAAATGTTTAATCAACTTATTGCAGCTCTCCCGCAAAAATAGAAAAGAGCCATTAATAAAGATGTACATCAAGAATTAGTTTGCCGACCATATATGAAAAACGTTATATGGTTGAAAAATAATAAAATCAATAAAAGCATTTATGACTACTTTTTGTGGAAAGATTCATGGACAGCTCATCCATACAAGACTATGGACAAATGGGAACATTTATTAGATGTCCCTATACCATGGTGTAAGGTTTTTGGTTTAACATATAAAATCACAATTGATACATCTTTTAGATATTTTCAATTCAAGCTATTATATAATTTTTTGCCTGCTAAAAAGATGCTTAATATTTGGAGTATGGAACAGTCCCCTATGTGCAGATTCTGTCAGGAGGAGGTTGAATCAGTATCACATTTATTTTGGTACTGCCCACACGTTGCCTTGTTTTGGATACAATTACAACAATGGTTTACTTGCTACAGTGACCATTTCTGCATAGACCTTCCTACTATTCTGTTAGGTAATTTGAAACAAAATTGCCAAGAGATTGATAATTATATTATTCTCTTAGGTAAGATATTTCTTTTTAGAACTGACAAACTAGAAGAATTACACCTTGTTAGATTCAAAGCTTTGGTTAAGCATAATTACATTTTAGAAGATTATATGTATAATGCCACAAAGGATTACACAAAGTTTAAGGAGAAATGGCAGGGAATTTCCATGGTGGAAGGTTGGAATAAGATTGCAGATACGTAAATCACTCTAAAATAAAAAGCAAGATATCATTGTTTCTTCAGTGCTCCTTAATAATGAATTTATTACAATTTTAGTTTAAAGTATTATTATTATTATTTTAGTTATTATTATTAGTAGTATTGTGTTATATAGACATTATACTGTGTAATGTCTCATTCTGCCTGTTATGTTATGTCTTGTTGGGTGTTGCCCTGTCCTGTCTTGTTGTTATGTGTCTTGGCGGGTGGTGTCCTGTTTTGTCGTTTTCGGTCTTGGTTTGTCTTGTGTCTGAGTGTGTGTGTATGGGTGGGAGTGTGAGTGAGTGTGTGTGTATGGGTGGGAGTGTGAGTGTGGGGGGGGCGGGCATGTGTGGGTGTGAGGAGTTGCTGATGTGGGGGGTGTGCATGTGGTGTTGTGGCGGGTGTGTATGTATGGGTCCATGCGCGTTAGTGTGTGTGTGAGTGTGTGTCTGATGGCCGGGGGGGTAGGGGAGGGTTTTCATTATTTTCTATTATTATTATTTGTTTTTCTTTTTTCTTTTGGTATGGGATGGACAGGTAAAGGGGGAGAGGATGGAAAGTGCATATTTGTTAACATATTGTCTCATTTTGTTAATATGCCATTGTACAGATGTGTCATATTTTTGTGATTTGTGCACTATTTAATTATAAAATAAAATTAAAATTAAAAAAATTAAAAAATTCATCATCAAGCGTAACTTGATTATTTGGGAAATTTCGTTCCTTGAGGAACATAAGGCTGCGACGATCTGCTTCCATCTGGTCCTATCCTGTGCAGCATGTTGTGCCCCACCCCAGGTTAGGTTCGCCGTTTTCAGTTCCGAGGTCACAGTTCTCCGCCAGGTTGTTTTTGGCCTCCCTTGCTTCCTCTTTCCAGATGGAGTCCATCTCAAGGCTACTTTAGGGATGCAGTTCTGGTCCATTCTGAGGACGTCCTAGCCATTGGAGTTTGATCTCCAACACCACATTGCGGCAGTTTGTGTTTTTGTACAGGTCCTCATTTGAAATCCTTTCTGGCCAGAATATTCGACATATCCTCCGGAGACATCCATTGTGGAATGCATTGATCTTCTGCATGTCACTCTCGACGACTCGCCAGCATTCTGAGCCGTACAGCAGAACTGACTTAACATTGCTGTTATACAGTCGGATCTTGGTTCTTAGGCTGTACTGCTTTGACTTCCAGATGGTATGAAGCATTGCGAATGCACTGCGGGCTTTCCCGAGCCTTATGCTGATGTCTTTACTGCATGCATTGTCCTTACTGAGTAGACTTCCCAGATATGTACTCTTCTACATAATCGAGAGTTGCCATCCATGGTGATTGGTACATGTGGTGTTGAATTTATGTACATCACATGGGTTTTAGAGATGTTTATGTTCAAACCCATCTGTTTGGCAAATCTGTCAGTCCTATCTGTTTTCTCTTGCAGATGAGTATGATTTGTGGAGAGGATGGCTAGGTCATCAGCATAGTCGAGATCTTCCAGCTGAGTGAAGAGGGTCCACTGGATGCCTCTAGGTTTGTCTGAGGTGGTTTTTCGCATGGACCAGTCGATGGCAATCAGGAAGGGAATGGGAGAGATGATACATCCCTGGTGTATGCCAGATTTCACAGGGAACCAGTCAGTGAGGTTGCCGTTTGTGATCACACTACACTCAAATCGGTGGTAAAACATCTTTATCAGTGCAATTATCTTTGGAGGGACTCCATAGGATTGCACGATCTTCCACAGAGTGTCACTGTGTTAAGCTGTCAAAAGCTTTCTGGAAGTCGATGAAATTGATGTATAATGGGTAGTTCCACTCCAGGCATTGTTCAATGATGTTCCTTAAGTGTGAAGATCTGGTCTGTGCACCCTCTTCCTTTCCTGAAGCCTGCCTGTTCCTGTCTCAGTTTGATGTCAATTGCTGTATCAATTCTGCCTAACAGGATTCTGCAGAAGACCTTGGATGGTATGGATAGCAATGTGATGCCTCGCCAGTTGTTGCAGTTCTGCAGATTGCCTTTCTTTGGGATTTTAGCAATCAAACCTTTGGCCCAATCCACAGGAATGATATTTCTGTCCCAGATGTTTCTGAACAGGTCTGTAAGCACCTTAACCGAGGTGTTGAGGTCGGCTTTCAGCATCTCTGCATGGATGCAGTCAGAGCCTGCAGCTTTCCCGTCCTTTGTTATTTGGATAGAATTTCTGACTTCTGTTTAAGTAGGGGGGCTGGTGTTGATGTTGAGTAGGCCTATGTTATCTGCAGGTGTGGGGTTAGCAGGATGTTCTGGTTCAGGGCAGTTGAGGACTTCACGAAAGTGCTGCACCCATCTCACTGCCTGTTCCATCTGTTACTACGTTGTTACCATCCTTGTCTTTTACAGGAGCAGATTAGCTGATGTTTTTACCACAGAGCTGTTTGGTGATTTTATATACAACACCCATTTCGCCTCTTCTTGCTGCCCCTTCTGCTTTGCAGGCTAGCATCTCGACAAAAGCCCTTTTGTTATTCCTTGTGCTTTTTTTGACCTCCTTATCCTCAGTCTTATAGGCTTCTTGGACCTGTTTCTGGAGCCTCAGTGACTTAGTGTTTAGTATCTTGGCCTTAAGTTGTTTTCTTTGTTCTATTTTCTGCCAAGTGCCAGGTGTCAGCCACTCCTTGTTCTTCTTGTCTCTGTAGCCCAGGATCTTAGTAGCCTCAACATAGGTATTCTTGATGGTTTCCCATTTGGTGTGGATATCAGGGTCCTCGTCAGTTGAGTCAGCCAGGGCGCCAAGAGCACCAAAGCGATTTCTCAGTTCCAACACAAACTCCTTGTTGATGTTCTGACATATCAGCTTGCCAATGTCGAGTTGTCTCCCTCGTTGACCCTGCTGTTTAACTTTTCTGAGCTTCAGCTTGATGTTAGCCGTCACCAGATAGTGGTCGCTGTTGGCATCCGCACCACGGCAAACTCTGACATCTTGGAGGGACCTGCGCCACTTCCCATTGATTAGGATGTGGTCAATCTGGCTAGTTGTAAGTCCATCAGGTGACTTCCAAGTGAGTTTGTGTATGGTCTTATGTGGGAAGATGGTACCAACAACTACGCAGTTCTTTTCGAGACAGAAGTCAACAAGACACTGACCGTTGTTCTGCACACCACAGCCATGTCTCCCTATAGCTCTGTCGCAGCTGTCATTTTCGGCTCAAACCTTGGCATTCATGTCACCCATGATCAGTAACACATCGTGTTGAGGGACCTTGGAGACGGTTCGTTGTAGCTCCTCATACCAGTCATCCTTGTCCTCTCTCTCAGCTTCATTTGTTGGTGCATAACATTGTATGATGGTCAGTTTGCAATGTTTGGAGTTAAAGTGAGCCTTGATCATTCTGTCACTCACAGGTTCCCATTCTACCAAGGTTTTCGCCTTTTCTTTGGAGACTATGAGAGCCACGCCGTGTATGTGCTTGTCTTCATGCCCTGAGTAGAGGACAAACGATCCCTCGCTGGTTTGGCGTCCAGAACCAGTCCATCGACATTCACTGATTCCCAGAATATCCAGCCTGTATCTTTCGATCTCTCTGGTGACCTGGGCTAGTTTTGACATCTCATACATGGTGCGGACATTCCATGTTCCCAGTCGGACCTGTGTTTTGGGCCCGAGTAGACTGTCTCTCGCACTCCTAGCTTCCCGCTGAGGGCTTTCACTAGGAGTGGTCATACTGCCAAAGGGTTGGCGCGAGTCAAGTACGTGGCCCGTGGCAATTTTTGCATTTCTCGTAACTTCTTTATTTTTACGGGGTGGGGTTGTTGGCTCCACGCCCAACCCCCAACCTGGAGGGCCAGGTGTTGCTTTCCGTCTGGCCTCTACCCTGAAACCTGCCCAGCTTTGTTGTACCTGCCCGGTATAGCCTTCAGAGTCACGGAAGCACACAAGCCTTCCCACCACAACAAGGTAGCAACACGGGGGAAGGCATCAATAACAAGTCAGTCTTGTTCAGGAGCTTCTACTATGAAAATGTTTTTATTTTTATTTGTATAATGCTTGAATGCATTTCAATGTGATGTCCTTATCGAAACATAAACAATAACAAAAAAAACACACAAAAAAAACCTTACTATTAAGGTTTCATGTATAATCTGGAAAGGGCTATATGAAATCATTTTAAGATAGTGCTCAACACCCTTGGAGAAGAACATGGACTAATGGATACTATTTCACAGAATTTCACAGAGTGGGCAATGTAATGCCTGGTGAAAAGACAAAACAAAACAATGTATGCCCCTCTAGGGCAGTGTGAAAATCTCTGCCTTCCTTCCTGCTCTGAGTAATATTACTTCAACTGTCTGAACAGTAGGCTGATGGCTACTTGGAGTCAAATTGACTCTTTCTTGGCCAAACCCCATTAAAGGGACCAGTGTGTATGTGTGAATAGGTGTGGGTGTAGATCACAATAACATTCAAATATAGCAGATACTGTAAATGTTGTGTTGTTCTTTCATAGAATATGGAGCTGGTTCTACTCCCGGAAAAGTCCTATGGGAATTAATTTGAGGCAGACTGCTATATATTTGTCTCAGTGAGTTTTGCATCTTCTACAGCTTCGGAAATCTTGTTAAAAAGTTACTGATTCGGCATTACACCCAGCTGACCCTATCAGTAGCAGTTTGATGCTGATTGATGTCTCATTTCACCTCTTGTTGAAAGAAGATTTTATTTTGACATCCAGCGGTGCCTTTTTCAAATCGAGGAAGAGGAAGAGAGAATATTTCCACAGCTCATGAGTCAAGCGAGCGACTGAAACAGACCTGCGGCGAAAGCACCATATGTTGAAGTAAGTTTTAAATAAAACTTGCATCGGGTTTAGGTTTCCTGAACAACTTTTATGAAAGTCGCTGGGCAGATGCATATTAGCAATTTGACAGTTAATCAGATAAGAGAGATTGGTTCCCAATTTAGACTAACATTATGTTTACATCTGTGCTAGTAATACACGCCACGCATATACAGTGCAGTGTCGTAAGTTACAGTATATACAAGTGTTTAGCTAATGTGGGGTAACTAGTACAGATGTCAGTGTTCAGCAAGTTAACATTTAGCAATTTTAAATCCATTAACTCAGTTTGATTTTCGTACTTGAAGTCAAAACGAACAATTGTTATTATCAATCTGGTCAGACTTCACAAGGACCCAGTCTACCACCACTGGGTCAGAGCATCTACCAGGCAGTCAGTCACATGCCCAGTATGATGACTCACAACAAGGGTAATTTTTTTACAATCAGAAGAAATAGCAAAGCATGTCCCTCTCATAGAGAAAAGGATGAACACATGTGGCAATGCTAGGTACACAAGCCACCAAATCCAGAACAAAGTTCTTGAGGGCTTAGCTGAGATGGTACAAAGTGAAATAATAAGAAGTAAAAGAAAGTGAGGTTTTTAGTGTAATTACAGATGAAACGAAAGATTTAAAGAAAAAAGAAAAAAATGTCTTTAGTTGTCAGGTACTATTGATAATATTTTGTGCGGGCATATCTTGTGTTTTCAGTCAGACAGAAAAAAACATATTGTTTGACTTGGGTCAGACTTGTCTGTACAAGTTGGTCATACCTGGTATGTCAAATTTCAGTGTTTAAAAAAAAAAATCCATAAACTATGCAAATGATGTCACACACAAATGCTATCTTATCTCATTGGTGCTTGAGCTTTATTTTCTGAAAATATTTAGGATGTTCAACACTTATAGACCTAGATTATATATTCATGAAAACAGAGTGACCCAAGTCTCTCCAGTGTGTGTGTGTGCATGTGTGTGAAAGAAATTGAGCTGCAGTTCCCAGGTGGAGACACTGGCTATTCATAGTATGTTAAAGCATTCTAGTGAAGTAACCCTAGTGGACTACACTATCTACCACATTGAAGAACTCTGGGTTAAGTGATTTATCACTTCTACCTCTAATCAGAAATCATAGGATTCATTCATGCTCCTTCATTCATGCACCAGGACAGAGTATAATAAATCTGAGGATATAATTAATAAATATTTTTGAGATCATAATGTGAATGGAGGTGGTTCGGCACAGTTATGTGTGGAGGGGAAGGACAATGTAAGTGTGAGTAAGGCTCTAAAGTTCATGTGTTTAAATGTGAGAAGCATAAAAAATTAATTTTTGGAACTGGAGGCTGTCATGTTGAATGGGGGTTATGACATTGTTGGGATTACTGAAACATGGCTTGGTGCAGCGGATGGGGATGAATATAATGTAGAGGGGTACAAATTGTTTAGGATCAATAAAAGATGAGGGGGAGTGGCCGTTTATGTGAAAGGCAATCTTAATGTGCAGGAAATTCCAGGCATTAACTCATTCGTTTCTTGTGAGGACATCTGGATTAGATTACTGGGAAATCATGAGAAGGGCCTTAATATAGGAGTATGCTATAGACCTCCAGCTTCAAACAGTAACATAAATAGTACGCTCTTTGGTAACATAAAACAAACCTGTGCTGAAGGAGAGATGATAATAATGGGCGACTTCAATTACCCCTATATTAATTGGGAGATAGTGACAGGTCAGGGCAAATGTGAAGAGGAGTTTTTAGATATGGTCAATGATTGCTTTTTGGTAGTCTGTTACTCAATACTGGATCTGGTTTTGTGTAACAATCCTGATAGAATTTGCAGCACAGAGGTAGGAGAACCAATAGGGGCAAGTGACCACAGTGCAGTTATTTTTGATATTTTTTGGCAAGTTAAGACAGCCTCCTCCAACTCTTGAATTTTTTATTTTAGACGAGATGACTTTAATAAAATGAGAGAGAATTTAAGTAATATAGATTGGCTAAAACTTCTAGATTGCAGAACTGTGACTGAAAAATGGACTATATTTAAAAGGGTTATTGTAGATGTACAGTGTAAATACATCCCCAAAGTAATTAAAAATAGAAGGAAAAAACTCTGCAGTGGATGACTAAATCTTTACGGGAGATTTTGCAGCATAAGAAGTGACTGTACAGAGTATATAAAACGGATAACTCAGAGAGAAACAAGTTTGATTATTGTAATATGCGGGCTAAGGCTAAAAAGGAAATAAGATCAGCTAAAAGGCGGTTTGAAATGAAAATTTCCCAAGATGCAAAAAGTAATCTTAAGAAGGCTTTTCAATATTGTAGTAGAAAAAGGAACGTTAAGGATGGAGATCAGGGTGATTGAGGGTGATGTGAAGGAGCTCATGAAGATGCTGACCAGCGTGCTCGGGAAATGGTCTGCCAAGCTCTCCAGCGGGACTCCGGATGAGGTGATGGACCAGGAGCAGATGGCCAGGCTCAGCCCGTATCAGTGAGTCCAGAGAATGATTAGCAGCACATATTTTGCAGGAGAGTGTGTGCTTGTCTCTGCAATTGACAGGACGTGGGCCTCTTCGAATAGGTGGAAAAAAACATGGGTTTAAAATTGGTTTAAAAAATGCTAATCCAGCTGACTGAATCCTCCCTCCTAGGGGTACGCTAACACCTATTATACACTGCAAAAAATGACTTCAAAAATGAGAAAAAAATATATAAATACAGTGTATTTTTTGCTAGAAATAAGAACTAGTGAAAATTCACTTGCTAAGATTTCTTGAAATAAGATAAAAGAGATCTTGAAAATAGCTGAGAAAACTCATTTTGAGCAATTTAGTATTAGGGCGTGCGTTTGTCTCATACTAAGCCTGTAATTCTCAAAAGTAGCATTTTTTTACTGTTCTTGTCATCCATTTCATTTGAATTCAAGAGTATTTAACTTATTGTAAGCTCTGTAATAAGGATACTGTCCTAGATTTAAGACCATGACCTACTTGAAATAAGATTGAAAAAAGTCAGACAATGGCATTAAACCAACTTTATTTAGGGCAACTTCCAGAAGCTAATATAATTAATGTTTAATGTGTCACATACACTGGTTTAGTGTACAACATAGAACAACACTTAAAAATGATGGTCACAGGGGGGTACTCCACCTCTTTCACCCATTGAAGAGAATAGATTCAGTGAGTTTAGTTGAGGGTACAGTCCACAGAAAAGGAAGAAAAAAAGAGGGTGCCAAACTCATTTTTGTCATTTAACTTAATTACAGACTGGGCCTTTAACATTCAAAAGTACTTTACGGTTACTTTACTGTTTTACATTTCTTACCTTCATTTCAATTTAAGAGTAAGCTCTTGAAGCAAGAGTAACCTCTGTAATAAGTAGACTATTGTCTAGTTGAAATAAAATTAAAAAGTCAATAATAAAAATAAATATACTAGCGTTCAAAAGTTTGGAATCATTGAGGATTTTGAGGTAGTTTCTATGACTTTAGCCACTGATTACGGATTAGTCAATTATAGTTGACGCATGTTTTTTTCAAGTACCAAATTAGCGCATTAGCACGATTACTTAAAGGAATATGCCGAGATTTTTGGGAAATAAGATTATTCGCCATCTTACCATCTTCTCGTCTGACTACGGGTAAGATGGCAAGTAATCTTATTTCCCCAAATCTCGGCATATTCCTTTAAAGTTGAGGTCACAGTGTGTTGTTAGTACAATGGAGTAATTGCTACTGAAAATGGGGCTATGCACTCATATGTGAAGATTGAATTAAAAAGCAGTTTTCAAACAATAATAGTAATTTGTAATATTAATGTCTTGACTTTTGATCAATTTGACTTTGAAAAGCATGAACATCTCTGGGTGATTCCAAATTTTAGTGTAAATAAAAATGAAAAGTCAGAAGTAGTAGGTAAATCAACTGCCTGAAGCCATGACCACTAACATTAACAACTAGGCCTAACTACTACTACTTTACTGGCCAACAAAAGCCTTACAATCAGCCATTGCACCCCAAAGAAGCCCCCAAGGTAGAGTTGCCACCTCATGCACAAAAAAATAAGGAACACATCTGAAGTTTGCAGGGTCTTTCGCCGAGTGTATTTGCCACCCTCCCTCCCCCCCCAGACAGTCTGGATACACCAAATATAGCCAAGATACTTCCGAGCTGATCCTTGCCCAAACTGAGCATTCACATTAAAAAAAGACGATTATTAAACAGAAATATTTGAAGGAATACTGTTAGCCATTAATTTGCATTAGTAGATTTTCTATTCCTATTTCATGTATCATTCATTATTCCAATAGCCTACTAACAGCAGGGTTCGAAATACCCACTGACTCTTGGGGCATCCCTTAAAATATTGGTCTAAACCATTGTTAGCAGCAGTGGCGTAATTGCCAATTGCCAAAACATAGGGTATGGCAAAATGACGCTATGGGGAGAAAAAAATCCAATGCATTTTTAAATACCAAATTTCTACTTTAATGTAAAGGATTTCTTATAACCAGCAGTTACATTTTTGTTTACATTGAGTTAATTTCCTGCATTTCTGTTACATTTGAGAAGTAGGCTAAATTTAAGTTGATGTTCAATTCAAAATCCATTCAAGTCAGAGCGACAGGCACAATGAATGACCATCATCATCAGACCACCAACTATACAGAGTGATTGGAAATAGATGCATTTAGGCTGCACATCAATTCACGCAGTCAACTGCAATCCGTTCTGCAAATGAAGTGGCTGACTTAGGCTACAATTTAGTCTATACTTAAAACTCAAGTTTGATAAAGATTAAGATGTGAGGTAGCCTACTGTAAATTACTTGACAACCCAAGTGAGCTGGAAGGAGAGTCGATACATTTCGGATTGCTGGTGGCATCTAGCAGATGAACAGCAGTGAGAAATATAGCATAGAATTTCATAAAGCAGTAGCAGCATGTAGTTAGCTAGCTGATTTATCTAAATATTTTAGTTAAACTTGGGAATTTCCAACTAACAACATTAGCTAACTAACCAAATGCAAGCCTACTTAAAAAAATAAAAATACCAGGTGGTTTTTTTTTCGCACGAGATGACAAGGGGGGCTGGTATTTTCTCTGTGGGAGGGGGAGAGTATGGTAGGTGGAATATTTCAAACTGATTGTATGCTTGTACATTGTTACCTTGTTCTGCCTACAAAAATCAAATAAAAACATGTATGAAAAAAAAAAAAAAAACAGGTGGTTACATTAAATTTTGGTTACATTCAATTGTTACCTGCCGCCCAGGGCGCTTCGTCTGAACTTTGGGAAGCTGTGTCATTTAAAATGATCAATTCTTGTGTCTGCTCCTCCACTTCCTCCCGATCATGTTTATTGGTCCATCTTGCTTTTACATTTTTTTTTTACCGCTGAGAGTTCAAATAAAGTAATTCAATTCACTTGAACAGCCTCATTAGCAGAGCACTCCCGACCTTTTCTCTCCGAGGGCACTGTTGCATGACGGTCCATGTTTCTAATAATTAAATTAAAATTGGTGGAGCTTCTAACTTTATCTATATGGGCTACTCATGATATTGAAACAAAGGCGATTGGGAAATGTTTTAATTGATTTAATAGATTTTTATCTATTTTCTCAAAAATAAAATGAAACATTAATCAGAAATGAAATGCAGACGTTCAAATCCCAGCTGGGCCGTTTCCAACCACGGCCGGAGATCCACATGGGCGAGGCATTGGCTAGCCTCACCCGGGGATATAGGGGGTTTAGGTTGGACTAAGTTCTGTGTTCTCGTCGCTCTCCAGCGACCCCTCTAGTTCGTCTGGGTGCCTGCAGTTAAGTGAACAGAAAGTACACTCGCTTTGTCTCTCCTCCGGCAGCTAAGCAGTGTGTCTCCGCGAGGCGGCAGTGTGTTAAAAAGTGAGGGCTTGTCATCGTGTGACTTGGAAGAGACACGCGCCCAAGGCTTCCTCCTTCCTGTCGACAGGAACCTAAGAGGTTAGCGACACATCCTGCTATATGCAGGATCTGGTGGTCCACGGTGTCGAATGCCGCCGACAGGTCGAGGAGGAGGAGGATGGCGCTAAGGGATTGGGACTTAGCCCCATGAAGAGCCTCAGTGACTGCAAGGAGAGCAGTCTCTGTGGAGTGGCCTGCTCTGAACCCAGATTGGTTGGGATGAAGCAGGTCATTCTGTAAGAGATGAGCAGACAGTTGGTTATAGACAGCCCGCTCTAACGTTTTGGAAAGGAATGGGAGGAGAGAGAGGTCGGTAGTTTGAAATAACAGCAGGATTCAGAGAGGGATTTTTGAGGAGGAGGACAACATGAGCGCATTTGAGGGAAGAGGGGACAGAACCAGAGGAAAGAGAGGAGTTAATGACATTGGAGACAAAGGGAAGGATGTCCATAGCAATGGACATGAAGAGGGGGGAAGGAATGGGATCAAGAGGGCAGGTAGTGAGACGGTGGGAGAGGACAAGTTGAAGGATGTCTGAGTCAGGGAGGGGCGAGAAGGAGGACAGAGGGGTGAGAGGTTTAGGTAGCGAGATGGGTGAGGGAGAGGATGGGGGGAAGGAGTTGCGAATAGCATCGACCTTCTCGTGAAAGAAGGATATGAAGTCATCCGCGGTTAGAGAGGAAGGGGGTTGGGGGAGGAGGAGGTGTGAGGAGAGAGGAAAACGTAGAGTTTACGAGGGTTAGAAACTGAAGATTGAATTTTGGAAAGGAAAAATGCAGACTTAGCAGAGGAGAGGTTAGAGGAGAAGGGAGCGAGGAGTGTGTGGAGAACAGTCAAGAGTTACAGGGGATTTGGATTTTCTCCATTTCCTTTCTGCCGCTTTCAGTCAGTTAGCCTGAATGGAGTCGGTTAGCCAGAGGGCGGGGGTCGGAGGCATGCAGGTTTAGTGGATAGAGGACAGTGTGAGTCAAAGGAGGAGGAGAGAGAGGAAAGTAGTGTGGACGATGCCTCCTCAGCAGGTAGGTGAGAGAAGGCATCATTAGGGGGAAGGGAAGATAGAACAGTAGCTGACAGGGCAGCGGGGGAGAGAGAGTGGAGGTTGCGACGGACAAGGACAGTGGGAGCAGGTGAGGATGGTTTAGGCACAGAGGGGAAGGGAGATACAAAATTATGATACTTACCGTGCGGCGAGCACTCACTAGCTGGCCCCCCTCGGTGGACTCCTGCAGGTAGACTCCTATGTCTTTGTCCACTAAATCTTCGTTCAGTGAGGCTAGGAAGGTGAGGCTGCCGCAAAAAGCTGCCGCTATCCACAACTATGGTTGCTTATATGTGGTGATTACCATCTATTACCAATTTTTTTGAGCATCTCAATGAAACTATCGCCTCCATTCCCCAGCATGCCCTCCTTCTTATTGGTGGTGTCTTCAACGCCCATGTAGCAAGGACGTTTTCCTACCATCCTGCTACTAACCGAAATGGTCAATTTCTCACTGAATTTGTTAACCAAAATAACCTTCTTATCACCAATACAATGTTTCAGAAATTGTCAAAGAAACTCTGGACTCATTGCTCACCTAATAAGTTCCTATCACAGATTGACTTCATTCTCTGTCGTAAATGACGGAGAAATATCATCCAAGATTCCCAAGCATATTCCACCTCTGATCTGATCGGTTCCGACCACCGCATTGTCTGTGCTAAGGTTAGGCCCAGCCTTCATTCTGCAAAACCATCTGCTCGCTTGAAGCTAAATTGGGCCGCCATGACTACGGATCAAAATCTTGCATCTGCAATTGAGGACCATATTTCAGATGAGTGGTTCTCTATGGACACTGATGTCCAGTCCTATGGCAACTTCGTTGATACATGTGTGAAAATTGGGAAGTCAATCCTTCCGTCTCAAACTAAACTGCCTCCCAACCTTGTTTGCACTAGCCCAGTTAACTTAGCTATGACCAATGTGCTAGCTTCCACAATCGATGATCTCCCTGCTACTCAGTCCAACCTCAGAGCCGTGTATGACGAGCAAGAAGACATTAGAGTCAACAACATACTTAGTACTTTTGACAAACGTGAATTCACTAGTGACTTGCATTGTGCCTGGAAATTAGTTAAACAGCTCTCTGGTAAGCGGTCCAACACTGTATTCATCCAAGGTGAAGATTGAATGGCCTCATGGAAGTCCCATTTTGAAAACCTTCTGAATTCCGATAATAATACCAATGCTCAAGGTACAATTGACGTGATGTGATCTCACGTCTGGACTACTGCAACTCCTTGCTGGCAGGCCTTCCGGCCTGTGCCATCAAGCCACTGCAACTAGTCCAGAACGCTGCTGCTCGCCTGGTGTTCAACCAGCCGAAGTTCACCCACGTCACCCCTCTACTCTCCTCTCTGCACTGGCTCCCCATCGCAGCACGCATCAGATTCAAGTCACTGGTGCTTGCTTTTCAAGCGGCCAGAGGTACTGCTCCCCCATACCTCCAGTCACTCATCACGCCCTACACCCCGTCCAGACCTCTCCGCTCCGCCTCCGCTGGCAGACTGACTGCCCCATCCTCCGGGCGCCTGGCAGCCGCTCCTCGCGGTCTCGCCTCTTCTCTGTCCTGGTCCCTCGTTGGTGGAACGACCTCCCGCAATTGGTCAGGACTGCGGAATCACTTCAATCTTCCGCAAGAGACTCAAACCCACCTCTTCAGACTCCACTACCCTGATCTCTGTCCATCTAGCTAAATTGTCTTCACCACTGTCTACTTGTTCAACACTATACTCTTTACTTAAAAAAAAAAAAACAAAAAAAACAAATTGTACATTTTGTAAAATGTAAAATACCTTTTCCTTCCCGGTGTTACAGGTATGGTACGCAGATGCCTGCAATGATGTCTATTGCTGTATTCCTGCACTGATCTCGTGCGCTAACTGTGATTGTTCCTACCATGTATTGATGCACATCTTGTAAGTCGCTCTGGATAAGAGCGTCTGCTAAATGCTTAAAATGTTAAATGTAAAATGTACAATTGACCCAATCTTTAAAACCAACTCTAACATTCCCACCGGCAAATTTTCAAAAGCCAAGGTCAATGCGGCTGTCGAGCAAATTAAACTTGGCAAGGCCCCTGGTATGGACAGCATCCCTATTGAAGTCTGGAGGCTTCCCAAACTGAAGAAGTGTCTTACACACTTCTGTAATACAACCTTGGAAGGAAATCGCCCGCCTGAATGGGGCATCTCCAGCATTGTGCCAGTTCCGAAAAAAGGTGATCTGACCATCCCAGACAACTATCGGGGAATCAGTCTAACTCAAACAGATGCAAAAATCTATAACCGTCTTTTGCTGAATCGTATTCTTCCTGAGTTGGAAAAGGTCCTTCGCCCCAACCAAAATGGTTTTCGGCCTCTGAGATCTACTTCTTCAAGAAATCCTTGCTCTCAGACAAATAATTGAGGAAATTCGAAATCATCAGAAAGAAGCTGCAATAATATTCACTGACTTCCGCAAAGCATTCGATTCCATCAACAGACCCACGATGTTTAAAATTTTGAATGCTTACTGAATCCCGGAGGAAATTGTAAATGCCATCAAAATTATGTATGAGGATACAAGTGCAGTTGTTCTCAGTCCGGAAGGCAAAACTGATTCATTTTTCATCAACACCAGCGTTCTCCAGGGTGATCCACTTGCCCCCTATCTATTCATCATAGTTTTGGACTACACCCTGCGGATAGCAATAAACGACACTGATGGTCTAACTCTGACTTGCTGTAGAAGTAGTAGATATCCTGCTCAACACCTCTCTGACCTAGATTACGCTGATGACATTAGTCTGCTTGCTGACACCCTTCAAGATGCAGAATCTCTCCTCCACAAAGTTGAAACTTGCTGCAAGTCCATTAGTTTCTCTCTTAATGCAAAAAAAACGAAGTACATTCACCTCAATCCCTCCACCGTTGGCGACATCATAGCGCTTGATAGCAGTAAGATCAACAATGTTGATGACTTCAAATACCTGGGCTCCTACACAAACTCAACCCACAATGTTGAATATAGGAAGGCTCACGCTTGGTCTGCTCTCCACTCATTTTGGAATGTTTGGCAATATTCAATCCGTAAAAGCTCCAAAATTAACATCTTTAAAACATCCGTGGAGTCCATTCTCCTCTATGGGTGTGAGTCTTGGGCCCTCACCAGCAAGATCACTAAGTCCATCAATGGTACCTACACATGGATGTTGCGTGCTGTCCAGAATGTTTCCTGGCAGGACCACCTTCCAAACTCCGCCCTGTACGGTGCCCTGCCCTACATCTCAAGTGTCATCAGACAGCATCATGTTCGGCTAGCCGGACATATCATTCGGCACAATGAGCCAGCCAGTTGTGTCCTCCTTTGGATGCCAGACTCTCCCTGTCATAGAGGTCGACCTAACATCACCCTTAAATCGTCCATCGAACTGGAGACAGGACTGTGCGAATCATCTCTTCACAATGCAATGCTTAAAAGGGAATGCTGGATGAAGCTCATCAAGTCATCACAGATGTGAATGAATTAATGAATGATGTGGCGAATGCCCCCATGATAGAATGTACACTGCTGAGATTCGGCCAATAACGCGCTTAAGTCCTCCCGTGATAGAATGCACACATTCTTCTCAGACAAGGGCAAAATATCCTCCAAAATAAAAGACTGTGCCGCTCCGGTGTCTCTCAGTATACTAACTGGCTTTGAAACCCAAGGATCGTCAGCCAATGACACAGAACCATCCATAATGAACGGTGCATAATTAAGAGCACTATCGTTATTAAGGGGTAATATACCTGCCAAGTTCGAACTCCTTTGTAACGTATCAAAACGTTCAATTCAAAAGAGAACAAGTTTTACCACTAGTGGATTATGCTACATGTGGAAAATCTTCGATTATTTCTAATGTCATCAATAATACTCCAGAGTTTGGATTTGTGAAAAACATATATATTGTAAATGCATCAGTGTATTGTTTTGAATGCCAACCTCTCGCTGCAATTGAGTGGAATGATGATTATTTCGCTTACGAGGTAGAAGTTCCCTACCTAGCTCAAGCCACTATTTTTGTGGATGGTGAAAATCTTGTTGATTATACATCATACTACTATTTGACCTTCAATAGCAAGTACGTTCCAGTGAAGTATGATCTCACAGATATCATTGCATATCACTCGCTTAATACAAATGAGTCTGTATAATGTAAGTCACACCTTTTTATTGTCATGGTGCCAGAACATGTAAGACTGGGAAGTTGCACTGTGTATGTATCATGAGTTGGGTAGAGATTTTTGTTATTTGATGGAATGTATTCAGGCTTCAGTTTAATTTCTGTAAAGAATGATTAGCTAAGTCAATCTTCTGTTGACTTGAAGATGAGATTTTCCATTAAAATGGATTTATTCCTAAATCAAGCAAGTCCCTTTCTTGAAACAAGATGATCAATCTTTTACAAATAACATAGCAGCTTAAACACCTTCTGACTGTCAAAAAAGCTTGTTTAATTTGAGATACCACTCAAAATGAGATGTTTTCAAGACTCTTTCACTAAACAAGATATTCAAGATACACTGTCTAAAAACAAGTCCTTATAGCTCAAGGAAATTTTGCCTGTTGGGTGACTTTGTCTTATATTAAGAGTAAACCCTCGGAAGTCACCAGGGCCAGATGGCATTCCAGGCCGTGTCCTCAGAGCATGCGCCGACCAGCTAGCGGAGGTATTTACCTCTATATTCAATCTCTCCCTGAACCAGTCTGCAGTCCCCACCTGTTTCAAACAGACAACCATTGTCCCAGTACCAAAGAAACATCCCATCATCTGCCTGAATGACTACCGCCCTGTTGCACTCACCTCTATCATCATGAAGTGCTTCGAGCGGCTAGTCAGAACCCGCATCTGCTCCTCCCTTCCTGACACCTTGGACCCCCTTCAATTCACATACCGTAACAATGGCGGCGCCTTCGGACAGACGTGCGATTCGTCCGGTAGGCAGAGTGGCGCACCGTTTCGCACGAAACACAGATGCAGCGACTTTAACCCTCTACTGCATCATTTTTTGTTTTTTGGGGAAAAAAATATTAAATATTATTTTTGGGAGATTGGGGGTCCCTGATAATATATCAATCATAAAATTTGTCACCCCCCCCAACCAGATATCGGTTTGTTGCCTCAGGGCAACACCATGCGACAAGGGTAGTAAAACTCCAAGGTCTGTTATAGTACATTTGATACAGTGTAATTATTTGATAAGCAGTATTATCAAAAACGTAAATCATATTCTTGTATTTTATTGCACACAACCAACACACAATGTGTACCAAGACTTTTGATTTCTGTTTCTGTCACACAAAGGCCTTGGTATGAAATTATTTTAAAAACGCGATGCAACTTTTACGCGATTTTGCGAAAATGAATGACAAAGTCTGCCTAGAAACAGGAGAAAACGTCTTTGAATGGGTACTTCTTATCTACACTATCAATTTTACGATTGGTTTTACGACCCTGAATGGCAGATTTACAGACCAAAGAATGGAAGGACAATGGTTAGTCCCGCCTCACTTTGAATGCGGAAATCTCTGCTTTGTTTACCAGAGAAATCGCGAAAAACGAATACCACACGGCGAGAATCTTGGCTTATAAATGCATTTTTCGGATTAAAGATAGGTTTAAAAATGTTTATTTTATAAGCGTTTGAATAAGAGGAGGAGGAGTGCTTTTCGGGGGCGGCTGTTGCGCCTGCGCATATGCGCATATTGACAAATAAAAAGTGAGCTAACCGCACAGTGTTGCCCTGAGGCAACGAACCAAACAAACATTTTTATCGTATATAAATAAAAACAAAATAAGTCTTTAAACAATCAAACATACTTCCTTACATACTCATGAACATGCACATATTTTTGTATGCAGTTATTTCAATTTAAACATGTTAAAAGTGAAATCTATCTTACTATTTGGCGGTAATGTTTCATTCCGTCCGTCTCAATGGTTTTGTTGTAGAATTGAACGCTGCCCCAAAACAGCACAATCGTCAGAGTCTGAGGTAAATACGGTTTATTGTATATAACACAAGTTTAGATACAACAACCTGGCTGAATTTGCGCAAAAACAGTTGCCCCCCCCCTTACGTGCACACATTTTTAATCTCCTCCTTGGAGGTTGGCCACCACGCCCCCCTGGCTCGACCCCTTCCCCTGACTTCGTAGAGGCCCATCCTTCTGAGGCCCCTTCAACTTCGCCTTTTTCATTCTTCCCCATTTAACAGATTAATAAAAGGATAAACAGACATAGCCAAATCTTGAGCAAACATACACAGACTTAGGCAGAAATGACCAGCCTTGGGCTGGCATACACGGCCCTAAACAAATATAACCAACCTTGAGCTGCCCCAACTGTGTATTATGCCTTTGCTTAAATTGTTTAACTTAATAACAGCTTTATTAATACAGAATACATTTTTGCCCCATACTTTATTCAATGGCCTAATGCCAGTGATCTATAATTTTTAATATGCTTGTTATGCAGCCCAAATGCTGGCAATATATGTATATACAGGATCTTTATTACAAAGTTAAACATTTAAAGTGTGGTGGAATTTAACTCTGTCCCTCTCTGCTTAAGAGCAGCGCTTGGCGGAGCCCATAAATTCAAATGACAGGGGGCCCAGGCTCTAAGGCTCTGGCAGTCCTGCCTGATGATGTGGGAGTTCTGATTGATTAAATCATGAGTGGGGCACCGTCCACTCAAGTCTGGTGTCCGACTCCTTTCCCGCACATATTTTGTTAGACAGGAATAACTTACGACTGTACTAATGGGTCCGTGGATCTCCAACTCAGATTTACATTTGGTCTCCTCTCTGTGTTCATTGTATTTAAGGCCTGTGATCTGTGCCGCCTGCTCGTGTTTTACGGCCTCAACGTGTCACTTTACCTTATCTACAGACACTATTTATGTTTGTGTGATACTAAAACATCATGCTGGCGGTTATCTGCAGTTAGCCGGCCATACAACCCCCAGCCCCAAACAACCCCCCCTAGAATCACAGAGGCAGAATGTTGGGCTAACACTAACAATGACCTCATACCCTTCAGCAGGCGCTTCTATCCAGAGCGGCCCACAACAGAGAGTACACGCATTCCACGGCGGTGTGGTCCCATTACATTATACAGGAATATAATAATACAATGCTTCACCTGGAAATTAGCGTCTGAGTCACGAGTCCTGTTTCCTACCCCCCTACTGTCCTATCTTCTCCAAAAATCCACCACATTCCCCCTCTGTGACT